>PVKM010009072.1:0-37653 GCA_004027735.1 Carollia perspicillata | reverse complement strand
TTCTATTTCAATGTCTTTGGTTATATTTTGCTTGCTTGTTTGGTTTGTTGCTTAGGTTCTTGTTAAAGGTGAGATCATATGGTATTTGTCTTTCACCACCTGGCTTATTTCACTCAGCATAATGCTTTCCTGTTCCATCCATGCTGTTGCATAGGGTAGGAGCTCCTTCTTTCTTTCTGCCACATAGAATTCCATTGTGTATATGTACCGTAGTTTTTTGATCCATTCATTTACTGATGGGCACCTAGGAGCAAATTTTTTTAAATCCTTACCTGAGGCTATGTTTATTGATTTTAGAGAGAGAGGAAGGGAGAGAGAAACATTGACGTAAGAAACATCGATCAATTATATCCCTTATGTGCCCCATCTGGGGATCGAACCTGCAACCTAAGTCTGTGCCCTGACTGGAAATTGAACCCTCATTCTTTTGGTGTATGGGACTATGCTCCAGCTGAGTCATCAGCCAGGATTGTACCCCACAGCTTACTGTGTATCCAATTGTATATGCCAGTAAACATCTAAGGAATGAAGTGTTCTATATATAATTTGTATGGGTTGAGTTGGTTTTTAATGTTCAAATCTTCTGTATTCTTATTGATTTTTCTGTCTAGTTTTATCCACTTAAAACGAGGAATTGAATCTGTTAGTGTCGGATTATCTCTGTCCTTTCCATTCTGTAGTTTCGTTTTATGTATTCTAAGCTTGTTAAGTACATATATTTTTGTATATGATACATGTATAATTTTGTATTTTCTTGATATATTAACCCTTGTATCATTATGAAGTGTCCCTCTGTATCTAGTCATATTGTCTGAGATTGATACAGACATTTCAGCTCTCCTATAGTTGCTCTTTGCATAGTATGTCTTTTCTGTTATTTTCTGTTAACCTAGCATATCTCTAAGTTCCAAGGTATGTCTGTTGTAGAGTGCCTACTGTTGAATCTTGTTTATCCAGCCTGATAATCTTTGCCTTTTGATTGGAATATTTAGGCCACTTGCATTTAATGTAATTATTAATATGGTTGGATTTATAATTGCCATTTTGTTATTTATTTTCTAATGTCTCTTTTTTTGTTGTTATTCCTCTGTATCTTTTTTACTGCCTCTGGGGTGGGGGTGGTTAAATGATACCTTCTGAGTTGTTTTTAGTGGTTGTTTTAGGGATTACATCTGTATCTTTATAGTTATCACAGTCTTCTAATTAATATTTATTTAATTCTAATAAAATATAGAAACATTCTTCCAGTATGAGAGAGCTCAATCTCCTGCCTTTTATGAAATTATTTTAATATATGTAACATCTATGTGTATTATAAACCTAGCAGTAGAGTTTTAAATTACTGCTTTGTACAGTCTTGCATTTTTTAAAAGGCAAGAGAAGGAAAAATTATTGTAGGGTCTTTTATGTTAATGTACACATTTACCACTTTTTGTTGTCTGCATTTGTTTTATGAATTTGAGTCATAGTATGGTGTCATTTCCTTTCAGCTTAAAGAATTTCCTGTAAATCAGGTCTGCTACCAATCAAATTTGTTAGTCTTTGTTTTTTTCCCCCTTCATTTTGAAAGAATAGTTTTGTTGGATCTAGAATTCTTAGTTGATAGTCACTCCCTTTCTCCTCTGGCCAGAAGAAAGAGAGATAAATTATTTCCTTGTTCCTCACTGCCACTTTTCAGATAATTTTTCTTTTCCATTTCTCCACATATTATTGTCATCTTTTTACCACTGACTGACCCCTTTGTGTTGTGACTGTTTTTGTTCCTTAGTGTCATTTTGTCCATATTAGTCTTACCTTAATTTTTGGTGACTTTAATATACACATATTATACAGACGGTGATTCTTTTAACACTGCCCATTCTTTTTGTGAACTTTCCCATAATGATTTATTCTCCATCTGACCTCAGTCAATGTAATGTACTTCCATAGTCACACTTTAACCAGTGCTTCTCGAACTATCTGTTGTGAAAACCAGTGTATATTTATTTCTAATCCATCACTGATAGATTTTTTTTTTTTTTTTTTGGTAAAAATACAGTCAAAGTCAATTGCTAGGAATTGAAATGCTGTTTGGTTGTCATGACAATACCAAATTATTGTACATTTCTAATCATTTGCTCTAATTTCTACATTTCTTTCTTTGAAGTCAGACTAACACTTTGAGTAACACTATTTTAGACCTTGTCAGTTACCAATAACTGCAATTCTTCCCTCATCTCAGTTTCATTTACAGTGCTCTTGGATTACTGCCTTCTATCTTTCCAGCTCACTCCCTGTAGTACCCCGAGTCCACTGGGTTGTCTGCTCCATTGCTCCTGCGACATTTTTCACTGCCTTGTACCTTCTTAATGTGATCCTTAAAATAATTTTCTTGCTTCTTTCTTGCTTTGTTCTACTAGTTTGGCAAAACTACAATTCTGGTTAAATCCAATTTCTACCTTCTTTGCCTTTGGATTATACAGCTGAACTTGAAAGGAGAGAAACATACCTGTGGGGATCAGTCTCACTCAAGTTCATGACTACATCCTTAAAATGGGCCTGTATTGTCTGGAAAGCATATACTGTACTTCTAGTTCCTTCACTTTCTCACTGCTGTTTCACACCTGGTACGCAAATCAGCTTCAACGCTACTCTTAACTGATGACCTTGCTGTCTACTTCCTTGATAAACTTGTCAGAAGAAAACTCCCACAGATTCCCTTTATGTCTGTCATTGAGCCATGTTAAATTAGAATGACACTTTTTGTCTTGATAAGAATTTTTCTTAAGATCATTGTGTTAAATCAGTTGGGGTTGGGGGACTGGTTTGTTTTCTTTCCCTTTAAAACTTTATTGTGTCCTTAGGTATAGGGGACAGACATTTAGCAATAACACAATTACTCAACTACAGTTATGCAAAGTGTTGTGGGGGGAAAATGGGTGTATACAATGTTAATTACAGGGATTTTATTAGTCTGTAAAGTAACAAAGACTACCCTAAGGAAATACTAGTTTATTCTCATATGTGTGAAGAGTAGCAGCAAGAAGGCAGGCACAAAATGAGTGTGAAAAACTGTTTATGTGACATGCCCTGTAGCTGGAGAGAGCTAGGGTGTGAGTGGCCCTAGATGAAACAAGAGATGTGGGCAGAGATTTTGAGCTGGGGAGAGCAGTCACATCTCTCCCCCTTACTTCCTTAAGTTTGTATTAATGGTCCTTCTGAAGTTTGGGAATTGAGTATTGTGAATTGTTCTTTTTTTTTTTTCAAATCCTCTCCCAAGGATGTGTTTATTGATTTTGGTGGGGGAAGAGAAGGGAGAGAGAGGGAGAGAAACATTGATATGAGGGAGAAATATCCATTGGTTGCCTCCCCTGTGCGCCCTAACAGGGCCTTGAACCTGCAACCTTTTGGTGTATGGGATGACGTTCCAAACAACTGAGCCACCCAGCCAGGGCTGAATTGTTCTTTTTGACTTTCATTCTCTGTCAGATTTTCTGTAACCAACGTTATAACCCTTTTCCACTTTTCACAACTCCCAGACCTGCCTTTTTTTCACCTTATATTAAGCTTTGCTGATGAAGAAGGTCTGACATGAAACAAACTTCCTCCAGATTTTCACATTACCCTCATTCAGCCTTATACTTTCCACCCCGCTGTCTCCTCAGAGGGGGCAGTAGACTGCTTTCTTTCTGTGATTTAATTCTTATGCCTGTCCTCATCTTAATTTCTTAACGAGTACAAGGATTGATAAAACAAATGGTGTGTTTTAATTGTCTAGAATAACAGCTGATTTTAAAAGTTATTGCATATAATTCTTTTCAAAGGGGAGAGAAAAAATGATCAGATAAAGCTCAAGTTGCCTTTATGTACTTTCTTCTTGGTCATCCCTCTCATCTCAACCTTTATAGGACATTAAAAAATACTTTATACATATGTGTAATTAAAAAAAATGCTTTTTCATGAAAACATGAGGGCTGCTCATATTTGCCTTGTGACAATATTGTTCTGTCTGCTGTATGAAGAACACGTTGGTTGGTAGGAGCAGGATTGAATACAGAGAGACAGGAAATGATTGTCAGTCATTCCATTGAAGAATAAATGGTGGAGGGTTGTGTTTAGAGTGGGTGACTATGAAGATGAAAAACAATGGACAGGCTAGAAATTTAAGGAGGTAGGATTGCTAGGAATTAGTGATTGGTGGGATGCAGTGATTACAGGAGCAGGCATTATTAAACGTAACCCTTAGGTTTTTGCCAAGAGCAGTTGAGATAGTAGTGGTGATATTTACTGAGGTAGAGAAGCTAGAGAAGGGGTCAGATGACTGATTTGGTTTTGGACATGAAGAGATTTGGTGCCCTTGTGAAATCTAAATGGAGATGTTAAGGGGCTATTTGGACGGACTGGTTTAGAGCTCAGAGAAGTTCTGAAGATGGAGAAACAAAAAATGTTAATACAAGGATGGTATTGGAAGCAGTAGGTGTAGAAGAGATCACTTGGGTGGATGAGTAAAGGACCTGGCCCTAGAACTAACTGCTGAGATTTGGTAGAGGAAATAAACCTGCAAAGTAGGCAGAGAAAGAGCAGCAAGAATCAGAGACCTGGGAGCCAAAGACATTAGTTTAAGGAGGAAAGGTAGTGGTTAGGCATAGAATGCTGCTTAGACATTAAGTAAGATGAAGGCCAAATTGTGTCTGTTGGATTTAGAGATACAGGAGTCTTTAGTGACCCTGGTAAGAAGTGTTCTACTGGTTTTATAGAAGCAGATAATCACATGGGAATGAGTTGGAGAGAGAGGAGAGGTAAGGAAATAGAGGCAGGGTGTTTAGACAACTCTCTTAATAAGGTTGGCTTTGAAAGAAGAGTGGTACCTGGAGGGAGAGATGGGAGGTTGAGATGGTAGGCAGAAGGAGGATTTTAAAAAGTGAATAAACTATGAATGAATGGATGGATGTCCAATTGAATGTGAGATGTGAATCTGTACCGAAGAATAATCACTAATGTAAGGTTCTAGGGAGATGAGAGGGGGGATGATTATCCTGTCCTGTCCTGTCATATCTTATGCATGTAGAGAAGGATTGCTTTTAGATTGGAGGGAAGAACAGAATGGGGAAAATGCAGTTCTAATCTTGTTTCATTGTAAATTTTCTGTGAACTATAAACGTAGAGGGTTGAGAGCCTTTTAATTGCATTTTTAAGGTGCAACTCCCATTTGATAATTTTGTCATTTTTTTTTACTGCCATCTACAACTTTTGACTATCTGTACCAGAAAAAACACACACCCCCAACCAAAAACAAAATATGCAGTAAATAATCTGGCTTTTTGGGAAGACTAATCTGTACATATATTTTCCCCCTGTTTAGGGTACTTTATTTTTATTCCATTTCAGGGAGTTAGGTTACAGCTTGTATTTCTACTTCCTGCGACCCCTTTCCCCTTGTGTTTTATGAATTATAACAAAATTCCTCTATATGGGGAAATTCTAATAGAATTCACTGACCAAATTTGACCTAAATAGTAGTTGGTGTCATGAGCAGAAACATAACTCCTTTTTCTTCAGAAGACTTTTCATTAGACTGTTACGTTAGAGTGGATTTTTTTGTAGAGAATACTTGTATGTGATACAAAAGTCAAGAGGTACAGAACTACATACAGTAAGAAGTCTTTAATTCCTGGTTCCTCATTTACTCTCTTTTGTTGCCAAAGCAGCTGGTGTTACCATTTTCTTAAGTATCCTCCCAGAGAATCTGTGCATCTGCAGGCAGACTTACATGTAATTTTGTTCTATATTTGCATAAATGCTATAATGTACCTTTTTTATTCATTTAGTATTATATATTTAAAATTGCACCATATTAGTATATAAAGAATCTTTTCATTCTTTGTGTCCACATTGTAAAGACATTACCATAATAATCTGATTATTTGTGTTCTATTAATGTTTGGTGCCAGTGTTTGTGATTGATTTAGACATTTTTAAGTGGTTTTGACTGAAATACTGTTGTTTTGTTTTTAGGTAGCAAAAGTCATTATAAATCTTTATATAAACACTTAAATTAAAAAAACTGGAAATGAAAGGTAATTTTATTGGTATGTCATTGAAAGACATTGATATTATCATGTTTACTTAAAAGGAAAAATAGACTAGATTTACTTGTGTTACAGAAGAAACAAAAATTGTATGGTCATTTTAGTAAATTTGCTTTTCAACCCGATGTTGTATTACATAGTTTAAAAAGGTCCAGTGCCTTCTGCTTTTAAAAGTTCATTTGAGGCTTTCGCCTCTTGTACTTTATGACTGACACTAATTTCATGTGAGTATATTTCTCAGATATTTTAACTCTAAGAAAAGCTTTATTCTGGAATATATAACTTCATTCTCTACAGAAGAGTCAACTCTCATTTTGATTTAGTTAGAAGATCTTGGTTTATTCCTCATACCCAGGGGTATTTCATGTCTATAGATATTTTATTTCCTGTTTGTGTTGCCAGCATGCTTTATTTATGACACTGGCAGTTTGTTGGTTTAACCCTTACTCCCTCTGTTGGCTTTCAGTGATGTAACATTCCTTTTGTAATGGCGTTAGGAATAACACTTATGCTTATTTTCATTTAATTAAAAAATTAGCAATGATGCAGATATACTTATGAAATAGGCTACACATGGGCTTGTTTTATTTATTTATTTTAAAATTTACTTATTTATTTTTAGAGAAAGGTGAAGGGAGGGAGAAAGAGAAAAAAAAAATCTATTGGTTGCCTCTTGCATGTGTCCTGACTGGGAATAGAACCAGTGACCTTTCGCTGTGTGAGATGATGCCCAGCTGAGCCATATGGGTCAGGGTGGTATTGTTTAAAATTAATTAATGTTTCTAGTGGCTATGAATGTTTTGGTTTTCATGAATGTGTTAAGGAGACTTCATCCAGGTGTCTATTTTATCAGCAGCAGAGAAGAGGGCCATGAAAAGCTAAAACCAATTATATAGAAAATTTGTGTTTATACTAAGCAAAAAGTAGGCTTGGCATGTTAGATTAATAAAAGGATTTTCCCGGTATTTTCTACTTGCTGTCTACCATATATTTAACTATCAATTAACTTGGAGTGAAGTGATGGAGACATCTTATTTCACTTGACTAGTGTACCATCTAGCTTAATATGTGTGTGTGTGTGGCCTATGGGACATCATAATAATTGACTTCTTTAACATCACGTATACAGGGTGATGTGTTTACTTGCCTTGCACATTCTTAATATCCTCTTAAAAACTATCAGTTAATGAAGTTTGCACTGTATAGGTCACAGCTCTTGGGATTAAAGATTTTGTCCTGTTTCTTCACGTTTAAGTGGAATGTGGCACACACAGTGGCTAGGGCTGTTAGGTTCTAAAGTTAGCATATAAGGTGGAAAATATGTGTAGGGTGTTTTCTCTTAAACCCCTTAACTCATTCTTGTTATAGAGTGCCCTAGGTTTTCTGGGTTTACAAAGCAGTTGATCCGTATTAGTGGGTATTGTTTATGAAATAAAACATGCTTAAACACTAGACTCATATTCAGCATGATCAGAGAGGTCTTTGGGAACTAGGACTAGTGAGGAAACAGCAGAGTCAGGCCTTTCATCCTAATGCCCCTGGAGCAATTCCTATTGAAAGGAATGGCAGACAGGTTTGATGTATATAATTACTTTGGTTGTGCATTTGCCAAATGCAACTAGTTGAAGGTTTTTTCTTTAAACATAAGTGTATGTTTGATGCTACCCCACTATAACTCCCCCCTCGCCTTTCTTCGATGATTTGAGTGTAAAAGTAATCATTTCAGTTAATTTGTTCTCTAGATTAGTTTTTAGCCATTCTTTTTCATTTATATTAAAGTCAAAATGTACACAATAACTATATCAGAATTTTGAGGATCCCTTTTGTAAACACATAAAATTAAGTTTTAAAGTTGAGAATCCTTGTTTGGTTGCTGGCTGGCTTTACAAGTTCAGGAATAGAGGATTAATACTGTGCCATTTTTGGTAGCTGTGTGTGCTAGTATTTGGATAGTACTAAATTCTTTAAGTTTGACTCTTGATGAGTAGTATGTGAAGATACATCCATTTCAAAGGCTCGTATGATAACTTTTGCTAGCCACATTGAAAGGTAAGGCATGTTGTGTTAATTAAGTAATTTGCCATTTCTGTTTATTGATTTTGTGTGTTTTTGTCCAGGTTGCTTTCCTGTTGCATCTTTGACATAGTTTCATAGACTCTGCTCCATGATTAACTCAAACATCTGAAATGAAGATGGAGGAGGCAGTGGGAAAAGTCGAAGACCTTATTGAGTCCGAAGTCCCACCAAAAACATCCAAACAAGAGACAGCTAAGGAGGAAGATGGATCTGTAGAACTGGAATCTCAAGTTCAGAAAGATGGTGTAGTGGATGCTGCAGTTCTATCTTCAATGCCCTGCTTGTTGATGGAACTGAGAAGGGACTCTTCTGAGTCTCAATTAGCATCCACAGAGAGTGACAAGCCAACAGCTGGCCGAGTTTATGAGAGTGACTCCTCTAATCACTGCATGCTTTCCCCTTCCTCTAGTGGTCACCTGGCTGATTCAGATACATTGTCTTCTGCAGAAGAGAATGAACCCTCCCAGACAGAAACAACTGTAGAAGGAGACCCTTCTGGAGTGTCTGGTGCCACAGTTGGGCGCAAGTCCCGGCGGTCTCGATCTGAAAGTGAAACATCTACTATGGCTGCCAAGAAAAATCGGCAATCCAGTGATAAACAGAATGGCCGAGTCACCAAGGTTAAAGGTCACCGGAGCCAAAAGCACAAGGAGAGAATCAGGCTACTGAGGCAGAAACGGGAGGCTGCTGCGCGTAAGAAATATAACCTGTTGCAGGACAGTAGTACCAGTGATAGTGACCTGACTTGTGATTCAAGCACGAGCTCATCCGATGATGATGAAGAGGTTTCAGGGAGCAGCAAGACAATCACTGCAGAGATACCAGGTAGAGGATGTTTTTTAAACTGACTGTAGAGCACCTGATGGCATTTCTCGCTGTCGGGCTCAGTTAGATGAGTGACACTTGAAAAAATCCAGGAGACCTGCAGCTCTGTGTAAATTTGAAGACTGCAGTGTATTACAAGACATGGCTAATTCAAAAAAACCTGTTCTGAGGTTTCCAGTGCACTTTAGCACATTAGCAAAAAAGAAAATATTTAAATGGTTAATGATAGGGACAAGATTATTTTTAAGTAATGGAATTTCTCACGTCTCTCTCTCTGTAACACGTCACCTGAACTCCCATTATTGCCTTTTTAGCACTGTTTAGATTTAATAATCACTGCTCAGCATTATTACTAAGTACATTATCCTCAGGAATAGGCACCTTGCTTTATTATATAGCCACTGCACTTGAACTATGGTGTCTGAAATAACATGTCCTATCTTTTGTTAAAGATTTCTATAACTATTTCTCCTAAAATAGTAATTGATGTGTTCCTTCTCATTCAGTGCATGATAAGCTAGTTATCCTTTTTGCACATTTTTGTATTCTGAGTTGTCACTTGCATTGAAAATAATGTGTTTTTTTTCTTTTTGCAAAATTTCCCCCTTATTCCCTAAATCTTTAAAAAGTTCGATTGATAGAAATCTGTTTGTTCCAGCTCTCACTGGTATAAGGGTCTAATTTATTACATGTTTGACATATCTGCTTTTTCCATATTATCACATCACATCTGGTAGTGTGTATTACAAAGGCAGTCTTGAGATTTCATAATGAAAGAAAGATAGGTCTGAATGCTTCTTAATTGGTGAAGGCTCATTATTGAGGAGATTTACGGTTAGGAACATTCTGTAAACTACATGGCACTTGACAGATCACAACAACATTGTTTATTATTACATGAAGGGGAAATTTTGGTTTTCAAAGTTTATGGGTGACACTGTTATTCCTTCTAGTTACTGAAAGGTGTTTTGTTTCTACACATGAAGGCAACATATTGTTTACATACAAAGAATATTTGAAAAACAGAATATTGGTTAGTTAAATCTGTAGCTGACCAAACTTATAAACTCAATAACAAGAATGATTAGTTTTAAAGCACTTTATAGCTCTTTAAATTATAATAAAAATCTCACCCATATGGTATGTTAAATAGAGTTTTACAGTCATTAGAATGCTTACTGTTTCAATATCTGCTGAATTCCTATGGTAGTTCCTTGTGTTAAAATTAATGGGGAGGGTATTTAATTGAAGCCCATCAGTTGAATGCATGAGAGAAGCAGGCTTTGAGATTTTTCTGGGCAGGTTCTAGGTGTATTTCAGTTTTGCATTTAATATTTTTAAGAAAGTTTTTAATACTTGTAAAAATTGCTCATGCATTATTATGTTCTGTTCTAATCTGTTAATCAACATCACTATGCATCCCTTGATACAGTCATTAATTTCACTCACTAAACACATTTCTATGTAACCACCTCAATACTTTGCCTTTTTATATGAAGAGAGGAAGGTGGATGAACAAAATTCTCTATGATGATAGACTCCATTGTAGAGGTAGCATGAGAAATGTCTTCATGGGCACTCTGCCTGTTTCGCTTACACAGGTTAGGTGTGCTTTGTTCATATTTTTCAAATCTCTTTGCTATTTGGCTGCCTTGACCAGTTTTTAAAACTAAAATACCATTGATTTGTTTCTTGTCTATTCTGAATTATATACTAACAAAAACCTCAAAGTAAATTATCTGGATCTGTAATTTAGTTTCTGTTGTCCATACCATTTAGTAAGTTTGTGGCTTTTGAAAATAAGTAAAGTTTTCTAAGGTAATCATGGAGAATCAGATGGTAGGTGAGGTGCAGGGTCGCTGTATATGACTACCTAGGCTGTGCCCTGCAGTTTGAGGAGGTGCTGTTCATATAGCACAGATAAGAGTGGTCTTTTCTAGGATTATGCAAAGCAGTGAAGATGGAACAGCCTACCTTTAAATATCAGGAAGTTCATTTCAACTGTCCAAATTGTTATCCCAGAAAAATTGCGACATTGTGCATTTTTTTTGATACAAAAATTTATACCTCAGTTTCCTGAGTCACACGATTGTGGAGAAGGGATACACTCGACCTCTTAGCAAGGGCAGTAGAAAGTTGTATAAATCGTACAGCTGGGACAAATTAGGAACTGACCTGAGTGCAACAACGTGGACATTCAGGTGAACCTTAAACTGGATGTGCCTAACAGAATCTCTTGGATGTTGAAATTTGAATCCAGCTATTTACACAGAATGGAAACCAAGAGGAAAAGTAAAAACTGAGATTCTTGCTGTAATCTTTCATCAAGGTAATTACAGTAATTTAATAATTCAGGAAATGCTTTATTTAGAAGCTTTTGTTTGGCAACAGCTTAAATGTCAAAGGAATTATGCTAAATATTCTCTTATGCCAAATAATACAACAGTGTGATTTTTTTTAAAGAGTGAAAATAAGTAATGATGCAGGCTTGTATAATGCATGATAATACTTAATAATTGAGTTTGGTATCTAGGCAACAGGTGTTATAAAGACTTCTTTAGTTCACAGTTAACTAGCAGGCGGCTTAGTGTGCACACTAGATCATTTTCTTCTTAAAGTCTTAGAAAAAATATTACTGTTTTAGGAATCTCTTTGGAGATATCATACCAAGATAATTCTGGCAGTTCTTTCACTTGGGGGATTTGGAACAAAAACAGAGTATCTTGTAATAAATATTAATATAAAAATACTCTATATGTGGTGTTCTTGAGTGTTCACAGCTTTTATCAAATGTCTCATTTATTTATTTTTAAATTTTTTAATTTACTTTTAGAGAGAGGAGAAGGGAGGGAGAAAGAGAAGGAGAGAAACATTCATGTGTGGTTGCCTCTTATGTTGCCCCCGCTGGGGACCTGGCCTGCAACCCAGGCGTGTGCCCTGACTGGGAATTGAACCAGCGACTATCTGGTTCACAGGCCGGCATTCAATCCACTGAGCTACACCAGCCAGGACAAATGTCTCATTTATTTTTATAGATGACCTTTTTATACTGTTAATCACTTGGCAGTTTTATGAGCAGAACATTTTTTTTCTTGTGGGTGGCGTTTTCTCTGTGTAAAATCTGTGTAAAATCACTTTCTAAGACGCGACTAGATTTTGTTAAGTCTGCTCTTGCAGGAAATTTTGATTTTAGTGAATATGAATAATAGACATCATACTTCATTCAGTTCAAGAAATTCTCTGAACAGACTAACTTAGGTGCATCAGTATACAGGGGTAGTGGGGAAAAGTTTTTTCAATAACTGTTGTTTTTCATAAATATTTACCCTAGAGTAAAACCTTAGGGTCACTTCACCTTGTCTTGGCTAAAATGACCTGCTTCTGTGGTTCAGTAGTCACCATATAAATACCTACTTAGACTGAGGTCCCCAAAATGTACCCACCTTGGTAGATAAGGTTCAGTTGTCTTGGCTGGTTTGCATTTATAAAATCTAACTGGTCTATTTTGGAGAATGTCAGGGAAGCTGTTAAGGACAGCTATCTGAGATCACCTGAATTCTCAAACTGTAACCAGCCAGAACAGGTTAGCCCCATTGAAGTCAGGTTCTCACCATCTGTTATTCATCATACACATTTATGCACTGAAATATATATCATGATAATCTATCTTCTTACATCACAGTTTTTCTGAGGTGTAAAGAGTTAGGCTTGATGAATTGACTCTTGCTTGGAAATTGAAAAAAATAAAAATTTTGAAGCAGTAAATCCTTTGTAGAAATTTTGAAAATAGAAAAATATGAAATAGAATATTAAAATCATTCATAATCCTTCTTTTGTTAAATTGAGTGTGTTGCCTTCCATAATATATAACAAAATTTATCATATTATGTTTACTATTTTGCTTTCCCTCTATTTTGCTTTCCCTCTTAATTGCATTTTGAACATTCTATTTTGCTTTCCCTCTTAATTTCATTTTGAACATTTAACCAAAACCCAATATCCTCTTTAAAATGTATTTAAAAAATAATTTATCTAACTAGGAGAACTTCTCTAACATTGGTTCTATGGTCTGTTTTTAGTTTTCGCTGTTATTAAAAAGGATATGAACACTTTAAGGGTCTTGACACCTACTGCCAAGCTGCTTTTTAAGAATATATTGTTTATTCCCTATAGGAGCTTAAGTATTTTTTGCATTACATTCTTGCTATTGAGTGTTTTTTAAAAATTGCTTTGCATTTCTTTGATCACTAGTGAAATTGAAAAATCATGTTTGGCCATTTGTATTCTTTTGATAAACAGTCTGTTCATGTTCTTTGCATGTTTTCCTCCTGCCACATTTATTTTTATGATTTGTGAGGGTTCTTAACCTTTTGGGAATTGTATTACTTGGAAAAAATTTAATACTAATTTAAGCAGTTGGGACTTGCGGTAGAAGATAAGACCACAAACCCACACTGGGAATACCATGACCATTTTCCTAGATTGAATATGAAGTGGCTAAAAGCCCCACATCCCCACTTTAAGCCTTTTATAATCTGGTTGATTTTAGTAGCTGTTCAGGAGACTCACTAAATACATTGGTAACAAAACATTGAGATGGAGTAATCAGATGATAACTGCCTATTTTCATCTTAGTAAATGCAAATGAGGCAGGTAAAATCCATGCGGTTTTCAATCTGGCTATAGATTAGAATCACTTGGGGAGCACTAAAAGCAGGATGCCTGGGCTCTACTCTAGACCGGTTAAATCAGAATCTCAGGGTCTGACCCAGGTATCAGCATTTCCCCCCCAGCTTTTTTGCAGTATACTCAACATATATAACATTATGTAAGTTTTTTAAGTATATGACATGAATATTTGATAAATGTTTAATGTTGTGAAATGACTATCACAGCAAGGTCATTTAATACACTCATCACTTCATGTAGTTACAGTTTGTGTATTGAGAACTTGTAAGTTCTGCTCTCATAGCAACTTTCAGATATACCATACAGTAAATACTGTTAACTATCACCATGCTGTATATTACCTCCGTAGAGCTTATTGTCTTATAATTAGTTTATACCCTTTGACCACCTTCATTTCCCCTCCCCCAAACACCAGTCTGCTCTATTTCTATGAATTTAGTTTTTTTAAGTTCCACATGTAAGTGAAATTATGCAGTATTTGTCTTTTTCTGTCTGACTTATTTCACTTAGCATAAAGGCCTCAGCATTTTTCAAGTTCCTCCAGTGATGATAGCAGCCAGGGCTGAGAACGCATTTGAACAGTGCTATTTTAAGTCATAACTAAACATCAGTTGTGAAGCTGGTAGTGTGGTTCAGTTAAGTTTTGTTACTGCTAATGGGTATCAAGTTCTGAACAGTGGAGTCTAGTTTTAAAACATCTTAGTTATAAAAACCACAGTATAGCTCTGTATTAGTTAATAAGCATAAGCCCTTTTACTCCATTTAAGTGATAATTTTAAAAGCATGCATGGTTTAAATGTGGTTTTCTCTATGCTACAATGTCTGGATAATGTTACCTTAAAGTTAGAATATTTTGATATCTTACTCGTGGCTATCCTTTGGCAATCTCTAATGTTAAATCACCAAAGTATTGCTTTTGGCCTGCTTTTCCTACCTTATTTCCTAGAGTGAGTGCCTATATTAACTTTTATATGCAAAAGCATAAGCTTTGCTTTCAATGTAATTCTTTTTCTCAAAGTAGGATATATCTTAGTATTAATAAAAGAACATTTGTGTTTAAGGTGAGAATATGGTCTTTGTTTTTTTTTAATGAACTTAATTTTTAGAGCAGTTTTAGGTTCACAGCAAAATTGAGCAGATGGTACAAAGATTTCACATATACTTCTGCCTGCACACATGCACAACCTCCCCCGCTATCAGCTTCCCTTACCAGAGTCATACATTTGTTGCAATTAATGAACCTACATTGACATGTCATTGTCACTTAGAGTCCATAGTTTACATTAGGGTGCATTCTTGGTGTGCATTCAATGAGTTTTGACAAATGTGTAATTGATCTCTTTTTTTAAGATCTGGAAATATCAGTGTTTATTGCTGGTAGTCATTTTTATGAGGCTGCATTTTATCTAGCAGAAGTATTTAAGTAACACCAAAATCTGTAACAGATCTAAGTAGCTATATGATTTCCTGTCCTATACAATTAAGTTTACCCAGCATTTCAAATGGGAATAAACTGCTTAAAGAAAGCTTGATATTCTTTATTCTTTTTTTTTTTTAAGATTTTATTTACTTATCTTTAGAGGGGAAGGGAAGGAGAGAGGGAGAGAAATATCAGTGTGTGGTTGCCTCTCGTGCATCCCCTGCTGGGAACTGGCTTGCCACCCGGGCATGTGCCCTGACTGGGAATCGAACCGTGGTTGTTTGGTTTGTGGACCTGTGCTCAATCCACTGAGCTATACCAGCCAGGAGAAAGTTTAATATTCTTTAAATTCTAAAGAATTTAGAATTCTTTCCATAAGCTAAATAAACTATTTAGCTTTGGGGAAAGGTGTGTCCTTGAGAAAGTTTATGTATAAACAAGATTTTTTTAAAAAATATGAAAATAGGGGATGGAGTAATCAGGGGAAAACGAAATAAAATGAAGTTAATTGAGAAGGTTGGTAATAAACTTAATAAGATTTTTGTTAGCTGAGTAAAATGGGGCTAAAAATTTGTCCCGTAGCTTTTTAGGCATTGAAGAGAGGTGGCGTGATGGATTAAACAGTTCTCATTGTCGAAGAGAAACATTTAATACTAAGAACTGGAGTGCTGGCTGAGTAGCTCAGTTAGAGCATTGTCCCAATATGCCAAGGTTGAGAGTTTGATACTTGGTCAGAGAACATACAAGAATCAACCAATGAATGCATAACAAAGTGGAATAAGAAATTGATGTTTCTCTTCTCAAGTCAGTAAAAAAATATGGAGAACTGGTAAATTTTTCTTTCGAATCTTCATAAAAAGCCACTGTGAGATAAAGTGAACTGTATTTCCAGAAATATCTGGGGTTAATTACAATACAGTATTTTATAGGGCTGTTCCTTATAAGATTTCATGATATAGGTAGATGGTGTAAGGCCAAGATTGATTGATTCCATCAGTCATTTATTCAGCAAATATTTGAGCATCTCCTGTGCAGCATTGGGAATGCAATTGTGAATGTAAATAAAGTCCCTGCCCTCATTGAATTTAATTTTTTTTTTTTGAGGAGACACAATAAATGAATTCATCATGCTATCAGGTAGGAATATATATATTATGGATAATAAAGCAGGCTGTAAGTGATAAAGATTGACTAGAAATGGGATGGAAAAGCCATTTTAGATAGTGTAGTCAAGTGGTCTCAGGAGGTAACATTTTTAATAGCTCCCTGAAAAAATGAAGAGTTCATTATAGTTTTTTTTTAAGAGGCTCAAATCAAAGATGATCTGGCCTAGCAAGAATAAAACAGTACATGTGCAGGAGCATCTCCTAAATTGAAATCCTATGAAATCGCTCTTTAACTAGAATTAATGCACACATTTGGGAAGTGTTGCATCATGTGGAAACAGGTTTCTTTACTGTAAGGCAACTCAGCCATTAGAGGGGGAGGATATGATTTGTAGCATACCTCAAACTTAACCACAAAACATTCTGTTTTTTTCCCCCGAGGTATACCTTGTAACACTTTGCACAGACTAGAGTTTGTAAAAACCTGACTCAGAGGCAGTTTTTCAAACTTAAAACAAGAGCATTTGATAAGACTATCAGCTAAGAATTATTGTATACTGGTTGATTATAGGCCAACTACCAAAAGGACTTCTAGAATTTTAAAGTCAGAGCAATACAAATATTCAAGGATATAGTGATTCTCAACCAAGGCTGTACATTCAGATCACCTGGGGAGCTTAAAACAAAACAAAGAAAAAGCAACCTACAGTGCCTTGGAGCCCTAGCTAGGTTTTGGTATTAAACCACTCCTAGTTTTCATGTGTTTAGCCCAGGTTCTAAACCACTATTACAGATTAATATTAGTTGTATAGTTACAGAATACGTGTTCCTAGCCAGATATATTGAAGCTATGAGAAATGGTAGTGTTTTATTTTTCTTGGAATGATTTTTGTTTGGTTAATTAAGTGCTGCTTATCAGTGATATTTATTTCTTTATTTAAAGCTTTTATTTAATTTTAGAGAAAGGGGAAGGGAGGGAGAAAGAGGAAGAGAAACATTAATGTGTGAGAGACACATCGATAGGTTGTGCCTCATATGCCCCCAACTGGGGACCTGGCCTGCAACCCAGGGATGTGCCCTGACCAGGAGTCAAACTAGGAACCTTTTGGTTCAGAGGCTGGCACTCAGTCTACTGAGCCATACCAGCCAGGGCATCAATACTCTTATTTATATGGCTGTTCTTAGTAATGCTTGTGCTGTTTGCCTGAATTAGCATGTCTTATTAAAAATGCAATGTTTTGGATTAATGATGTTTTATCAAATGGCCTCAATATTTTTGAAGTTGACTTCAGTCGTGCTGTGGGAGCTGAAGGAACACCCAGGGAAATTCCAGGATTACTTGACAGGGGTGCTGTGTGTAATAAGAACTGCATAGGCAGTGTGTCCTAGAAGAGGCCATGAGCTGTTTTTCCAAGATGGAGAGGCAGACAGAGGAGAAGTTCCGCGTGTGGATGGAAAAGTTATCTCACCTTGACAGTGGTGAAAAGAACAACAGGCTGCTCCTGGAACCCAGGGAACTTAAAATGCAGCTAGTTGGCCAAAGCCCTCCCCTGTCATCCCATCAGGTGCTCACATGCAGATGCCTGGCTCCCAAGAACTGCCACAGCGGCCCTTTGATTCTTATGTGACTTTCCCAAATGTTGACAGTACATTACAATTTCTAAAGACTTATAACAGTTTTTCAGTTAACTTTGCTGAAAATGGGAATATTTAAAAACAACCCTTGAATCTATCACAAAATTAATTGTATTAACTATCTGGTTTTTGGACTGTGTAAGAAAGAGTATGCTTTTGCCCATTTTAAGTTTCTTTTGATGATGTTTTAAAAGTTATAGTAGTAAAGTTTCTTTTTAAGCAATTAGATATTCAAAACAAAGCAGAATTTGACAAATATGATTGGAACATAGAACCATATTTATATGATAATAGCAATGATCCTCACTTTATGCTTTTTCATGCTAAAAATGTAAATGAGATATAAAATAGGGAATCTTAGTAAATCCAAATAGATAAATGATTAATTCCTCTTCTCATTTATTTTCTACACTGTTGACTTGCTTCTGATTCCAATGTGGGAATCACATAATTAATTCCACTCTGAGGATTATGAATGAATATACTGAATGAATGTTTTTATATTGTCTTTCCATATATCGTTTAATGAACTAGTTTCTAGTCTTTAATAAATTATAATACTAAATTGCGTTTGTATGCAAGAAGAATGAATAATTTTTGAGCAAATATGTACCTTGTACCTATTGTGCAAGATACTGCAGGGAAAACAGATTAGACTGGCATTTGGTATCATGCATGAGAAAAATAGTATTTTACGTTGCTACATACATGAATTTTTTTTATCTTGAGTATTAACTTAAAGCTCAGTGCCTGAGGCAATAGTCTGGCAGATATCACCCAGTGAAATCGGTACCCTGATGTGAATAAAGGGTACCCTCTAGAGGAGACAGATTGACATGGTCACTCTATTATGGGTATGTATTGAGTGAGTTTTTAAGTTACTAGTGACTGAGTGTATTAGCTAATATACTACCAATTTAATTTTGTTTTCAGTCCATGGATTGAAAGTAAATGGCCTTCGGTATGTTAAAAGGGCCCATGGAGTGTGTCAAAAGGAAGAAAATACCACAGGACTGAAAGTCTTGTAACATGATATGTATTTGTACGTGTAGCCTAGGATGGGGAAATACTGCTATTTTACCTTTTCTCCATTGCTGGGAGTATTGTCAGAAACAGCTAAAATAGGATGAAATTTTTCAATAGGAGTAGGTTATTTTGCTAATACTGTTTTTTTTTTTAATTGTGCTTTCTACTGGATTTACTTTTAATAACATTTTATTAGTCTTTCCCTTCAGATTTATAACAGTCATTTCTCAGTATAAAAGTTATTTTAAAATTTAATGAAGCTGCAACTTTGGAAAAATATAATTTGTGTTTTATAAGAAGGATAGGTAATATTTGGAGTTTCATATATAATCAAGACTTTTAATTCATCAGTAACTTTACTCAGAAAAATGGTCGCCAGTTTTTTATTCATTTTTAATGCAGATATTTGCCATTCATAAATTAACTAATAGACTGAGTCTTTTTTTCTTTTTCTAGTTTTGAACTGAAAAAGAATTAAGATTTGGTGTTTTCTTTGTAGAACTTGGTACATGAGAATTGGAAGTTAACTTTGGGGAAAGCTTGTTAATGTGCTCAGTTTTCATTTAAGAACATATGTATGAATTGATGAAAAAGATGAGAAAGTTTCTTCTTTATTGTGTAATGACTGTCAGATTTCCTTTATGTAAAATTTGGCAAAGCCCTGACCTGTGTGGCTCAGTTGGTTGGGCGTTGTCCCACAAAGTGAAAGGTTGCCTGTTAGATTCCCAGTCAGGGCACATGTGTGGGTTAAGGGTTCAGTCCCCAGTCGCTGATTGATGTTTCTCTCCCTCTCTTTCCTCCTCCTCCTTTCTCTAAAAATAAATAAAGCACATCTTTAAAAAAATAAAATTTGACAAATAAGGCCCAGCAGTGCAGCCTAGAATAAATTTCTTAGTACATTCCTGAACCCTTGCATAATATGTTAGTATAAATTTTCACCATAAAATACGAGTTTTTAATAACTCATGGATTTTTCTCTGAAATGATAGTGCAACACTTGTAAACTACTTCAGCTAATAATTTTTGAAAAGTAAGTTTTATATCAATGGGAAGAGCATATTGGTTTTGGATGACTGATCAGATTTTAACTAATTCATAATCTTTAATTGAAGTTGAGATATTTTCAGGGAAGTTTGTTTTGTCTCCCAACTTTTTCCTGGAGTCACAGATTTTATTAGACATGGAATTTTAGACAAAAGAAAACATTTAATTTCATCATGTTAACACAACTACTTTTCTATTAATGTGTAAACTGCATCAAGCACTTAACAGGTTTTTTTTTTTGTTTTATGATTTAGTAGTTGATGTATTAAATATGTTCTGAAATGCTTTTTTATTCTTAAAATAGGACATATGAATTCATTTTAAAAGAATAATGTATAGACAAATTATTCCTAGTATTGACTGGATATGTTCTAATTTTTGTTATTAGATAATTGAGTGAGAGGTATAGAGGTTTTTTCCCATTAAGATAAAAATGAAAAATTACAATGAAATGGAATTATCAAAGGTTGTATTTTACTTTTATTGAGGTAAAATTGACATATAACATTGTTTTAAGGTATGCAACATAATAATTCAATATTTGTGTATATTGCAAATTTATCACAATAACTATAATTAACATCTGTCATATAGAGTCACAGAATTTTTTTGTGTGGTGAGAACTTTTAAGATTTACTCTCTTAGCAAGGTTCAGATACCCAGCCCAGTGTTGTTAGCTGCAGTCACCATGCTGTGCATTACAGCCCCGTGACTGATTTAGGTTATAACTGCAACTTTATACATTGGACTCACTTCCCTCATACACTTCACCTCTCCCCCTCACCCCCTCACCCCAACTCCTGCCTCTGGCAACCACCAGTCTATGAACTTGGTTTTGGTTTTGATTTGTTTGTTAGATTGCACATATAAGTGAGATCACATGGCATTTTTCTTTGTCTGTCTTAGCATAATGTCCTTGAGATTCATCCATGTTGTTGCAAATGGCAAGAATTCATTCTTTTTTATGATTGAATAATATTTGTTTATATATATGTAACATTGCATTTTATTGATCCATTAATCCATTGATGGATAACATCATTTTCGCATCTTGGCTATTGTAAATAATGCTGCAATGAACATGGGGGTACATATATCTTTTCTAGTTAGTGTTTTTGTTTTCCTGAGAATTGCTGGGTCACGTGGTGGTCTATTTTTAATTTTTTGAGGAACCTCCATACTGTTTCCATGGTGGCTGCACCAATTTACATTCCTATCAGCAGTACGCAAGGGTTCAAACATAGATTTCAGTAATTGGTATTCAAGGTAGAAATAACATTTTGAGTATTTAGAAAGGTGTTAAACACTAATAATTTTGGGAGAGCTTTCTACATAATTTTGGATAAATATTTTGTGGAAAGGTTTCTGTAAAAAGAAGTGGAACATGAGAATACATTGAGTTATATAGAACATATGCTAAAATGTTGAAATTTATTTTAAAGTACAATTTGATATTTTTTGGTTTGGAGAGTTTAACAACATAGCAGGAACATATATATAAATTTTATTTTGATTTTCAGTTTCTCATTAAGCCTTGAAAATGTGTTGCTGTCTTAAGAATTATTATTTTTTTAAAAATGTTTTTATGAGTTGTGCTTTAAGATAAGTACACCTCTTCCAGATTGCACAATTTAAAAATTCCTCTTTCAAAAATATTTGTTTCTGTAATTATACAGAAACATAAGGATGTTTAAAGAAGCACCAAGTATTTGAAGCAGTTTTAATACTGGTTTGTTGTTGGTTTTTTTTTTTCACATGACTGCTGTTGGGGATTATTGAGTTCTCTTTCACTGAGACAAAGCCTGTCTGTATTCCTAGGATTATAAATACTTATTAATACTGTGAGGTGAGGATTACTTTTGCATTGTGTGGTGGCATTTTAAAAAATATTCTTTAATCCTCACCTGAGGATATATTTATGAATTTTAGGGAGAGGAAGGGGGACAAAGAGAAACATCGATTGGTTGCGTCCTGTATGCACCCCAACTGAGGATTGAACCCCCCACCTACATTTGTGTCCTGACCAGGGAGGGATTGAACCACAACACAAGATGATGATCCAATCAATTGACCCACCCATCCAGTGACATTTTTGTGTAGATGTTGTTTTAGAAGTGCTTAGTGGTCTTCCCTTAATTTCCTTTGACTTCCCTTAATTTTTCTGGAATTTTGAGAAGGGTAAGGAGTGTATCCTGTTGGACTCTTGTAGTCTTATAAAGTGCTAATGCTGGAAAGAAACTTCTTTCAACCTGTAACATTAATCTAGACATGGTTGAAATGCTGTTTATTTAAGAATAAAATCTCATATCTGGATTATTTCACTTCTCTAATAAGTACATATGGAATGTAGTTGCTGGTATTTAAAAGAAGGCATTATTCCTTCACAAAGTAAATGTGTTTTCTGATAATCTGTCTGCAAACTGCTTTTTGCGTACTTTGTACTAATTCAGTGTTGTAGAACAATAGAAAACTAATCATTTTAAGAGATTTCAACCAGCAGATTATAACGATCTGGTTGTTTGAGCCACTTATTAGATAATAGTAACCCTCTTCACTATATTGATGCATATTTATGTGTACTATTAACATTGAGTGTAATAAAAGCTGAAATGAAATTTTAATTTAGAACACAACAGTAAAATTAAAATCTTAAGATTTAATATTTCGCATGAAGTGCTTTTTTCTTCCACTTAGAAGTAGAGTAAAGGATTCTGTAATTTTGGGCCTCCAAGAGAAAAGCCTGTGTTTTTAATTATCAGTTGGCCTAGTCTCAAGGGTGTGTGTGGACCTCCTTCAAATTCTGTAATAATTAATTCTTTATTTTTATTAACATTATAGTTGACAATTTGTGAGAGACAGATAACTATGCAGTAGAGTACATGGATTTTAATGAATTTAGTTTTTTTAAATTAATTTATTTTTATTGTTGTTCAAGTACTGTTGTCTCCATTTCACCCACCACATCCCCTGCTTCCCCCATTCCCGCCCCACATTCTCACCGCCCCCCAGCCTACCTCCCCTTGGCTTTGTCAGTGTGTCCTTTATACATGTTCCTTGATGGCGCTTCCCCTATTTCCCCCCATTATCCCTACCTCTCCCCCTTGTTACTATCAGTTCTTTATTTCACTGTCTCTGGTTATATTTCTATTGCTTGTTCTTTTTGTTCATTAGGTAGTGAGATCATATGGTATTTGTCTTTAACTGCCTGACTTTTTTATAAGCCAGGAAGTTGTTAATACAATATCCATTCATGGCTTCTTAAATGTAAGAAGGAAAATGTTACTTCTTCCCACTCCCTCCCTTCCTGTCCCACCTGTCTCCCCTCTCCTTCCCTCTTCTTTTCTCTCCCTCCCTCTGTCTCTTTCTTTCTCTCTCTCTCTTCCTCTCAAATAAAAAAGAAATAAATGGGAAGAATGTTGCACACAGATAAATCTAGTTAGGGTGATTAATTTGGTGGGAAAGAACATCATTTTATCTTTTTCTCTTAAAATTGTCAATGAAGGCTTTTGGACCTCCTGTTGGTTTCATTAACAGACTGAGTAAAAGAATAGAAGAGAATTTGCTTCATTGCTTTTGTCATTCCCTACTGGTATGTAGATTTAACAGTTAGGCTCTTCAAATATAGGAACATCTTAATTTACATAAATTTGTATGTAAACCAGTATGTTAGAAATGAAATCATTTAAATCTTATTAATGAAAGGAATACTACAAGAGTCTTTTTGTTGAGCAAACAAAGCATCCCAAATTCATATTACTGATAATTTAAAAAAAACATTAACTGAATTTGCCTAATGGTACAATTACACGAAAGTTACAGGAAAGACGGTATCAGCAGGGTGTCCAACCTGTGACCCGTGGGCCACATGTGGCACAGGATGGCTATGAATGTGGCCCTGCACAAAATCGTAAGTTTACTTAAAACATTATGAGTTTTTTTGTGATTAATATCGCAGTGTATTTATATTTAATGTGTGGCTCAAGACAGCTCTTCATCCGGTGTGGCCCAGAAACACCAAAAGGTTTGACTCCCCCTTGTATGGACTTTGTGTTATCCTCATTTGTTTAGATAACAAGTTATGACAAGTTATCTTATAGAAGATGACCTTTTAAGTAATAGTATCTGCTATATTTTGGTTAGTTTATATTGATTTCCTTCACTTCTGTTTGTATTATTTAAATTGATACATTGAGGGTGCAATGGAAAAAGATTTTGTGGAATATAATATGGCAGAAAACATCAAAAAGATTTCAGCAAATTTATTAAAATTTATTGTTAAATTTGTTATATAAAAATTGTTCTCAAAGAAAAATTCTTCTCAAAATCCTCTCCAAAAATGACTTATATGCTGTCAATCATTGTATAGATAAGAAAATTGTGTTTTAAATGTCTAGAACAGTTATATGAACTGTAAACAGCATGAATAACTTGCAAGTTTCTATGCATAATTTTAGTTTTTTTGATTTCTGTTTTTAATTCCTCCAAAGTTTAAGAAAGTTAGTGGGGATTGAAACCAAATTTTAGTGTACTAGTATTGAGTTGATCTTTTCGTATTATATTAAATTACCACAACATAGAATAGAATACATCCTAAAGAATGATGGAATAATAATCCATGAGGAAGTGTATTACTTGGTAACAATAATATAATATTCATATTATAATATAATATTACGTTCATATTATAACTAATATTGGGAAGAATGTTATTAAATTGCTTTGATTTTTATTTTATTGCATTTTGTTTATATTCTTTATCTGCATTTGAAGTATAACAGTTAACCTAGACAAATAAAAATTTTAAAAAGGAAAGGTTTCTTTTTACTCTATTGAGGACAGTGTTGTTATTTTTAGCAATTTCCTACAAGTTAATTCACATTAGGTGTTCCTGAATTAAGAGACCTGTTTTTCCATAATGAAATGGGTGGTAGTAGTTTGTAGTTAGCATAACTAATGATAGATTTTTTTCATGTTTTGGGGATAAATTTAATATTTTTGGTAATTGGTATTTTGAAAAGGAAACTAGCAATACCAATGTTAACATTGAAGGTCAAGGTTCTTTTATATGTCCCATAGATTATCCTATTAAAAATTGAAGAATATTTGGAAAATAAAATTTAGACTACTTTGTGGAGTAATGAAAATGCTGGAATGGATGAATCTTTAGCAGGGTACAGAGACATTTGGATATGGCTAACCTCATATGTAATTTTGATGTTTTTCCTTCATGTACGTAGTACGAATATTTTTGTTTTGTTCTCTATAAATCTGAACCCTCAAAGTTGCAGGTCATGGCTTTGTCCCTTGAAATAATAGAAAGATGAATCAAAAGATGGTGATCTCTTCCCGTTTTCTGTATTTATGGCTTCTCTTGAATATGAATATAAATTACTGTTTGGGTTTTTTTTTGTAAGGTTGTTATTTATTTATTTTCAGGGAAAGGGAGGGAGAAAGAGAGGGAGAGAAACATCAATGTGTGGTTGCCTCTTGCATACCCCCAACTGAGGGCCTGGCCCACAACCTAGGCATGTGCCCTGAGTGGAGATTGAACTAGCGACCGTTTGGATCTCAGGCCTACACTCAATCCACTGAGCCACACCAGCCAGGGCTAAATTACCTTTTTATCTTTTAATAACCTCTTGATTCAGTTTTCCCAAGTATGTAGTTAGTGGTGAGGGGTTAAATTTAAATTGTTTTTCTTTCTTGTGATCAACTTTTTAACTACTAATGATAATCTTAAATACTTGTGTTTGCCTTTTCTTTGATTATTCCAAAATTAATTCTTCGTCAGTATCATGGGTAACTTTTCTGAGTGAACAAAATGCCCTGTCATATACCGGGATGATATAAGGACAGACATATCCTTAAAATTTTAATTTTTGCCTTGGGAACTCTATTATAACATCTAAATTTTTAGTGATTGAGATGAGTATAATGGGAAAAGTACAAAATAGACATTGATTTTTTTTTTAATGACAGCTCCCAAACAAAATTTCAGTGCATATTGCTGCATTTAATTTCTGTTTAGCCCTGTCTTCTTGACACTTTTTACTGAAATAGGTTCATGATGTTATTCTGAGCAAAATATACATATTGCAGTTTCTGGTGTTTAAAGTTGTTTTTCTAGAGATGGCACTTTTCTATATAGATTTTTGTCTTTTTTTTTGGTTGATGTGATTATTCATCTTTTCTAAGAGATACTTTGAAATGACAGGCTTTTTTTTTTTTTCAAATTCTATGTATATTCTTATTTTCTGATAGTAGTAAAAATACAGCATGAGTATTCTCATAAGTAGTCTTATTCGTAAATACAAATTATCATCTTGGTGAATATTTTGGTGTGTAATGAAAAAGC
Organism: Carollia perspicillata; assembly: GCA_004027735.1. Classification (NCBI taxonomy): domain Eukaryota; kingdom Metazoa; phylum Chordata; class Mammalia; order Chiroptera; family Phyllostomidae; genus Carollia; species Carollia perspicillata. The sequence continues at coordinate 11,409 of PVKM010009072.1, read as the reverse complement.
TGTTTTTTTTTGGATAAATTCTCCAAAAATGCACATTCCTCTCTGCACCTCTTAAGGTTGCCCTTTTTCCCTCATTCCTCCTGTCCACACCTCATTCAGTTGCTACTCTTTCCCCTACTTGGCCGCACATACAGCCCTCCTCCATAGATGCTTGGCTAGGTTAAGTGCTAAGAACTCTTCTTTTCAGGTGTAACTTTTTTCTGAATCTCACTAAGTATCTGGATTGAGGCTGAGTGTGATTTCCATCTTTCCCTCTTCTCTTGATGTGGTAGATAATGGCACTGGGCCTAGGTCCTCTTAATGACTAGGATGACAAAGCCTATATGGCATCTTTGGCAGCAACGAGGTAGATTTTTCTTGCCCTAGTGAGGGGTTTTGGGAGCTTGGCTGTAGTAGGGTGGAGAAAAGGAATTTTCTCTGGGTTTTATTTTATGTTACTGTAACAATAGAAATGGGAGGCGAAAGGGAAAACCACGTATTGGTTCATGACCCCACCTTTCTTTGGGCCTAGCAGTAGAGAAAGGAGGAAGAATGAGGTTTCCAGGTACCTGGGGGATACTAGAGGAATTCCTGTTTCCTAGGTCTAATCAGACTTTATACTGGGAGGTGGATGACATTTGTGCTAGTGGAAGGGCTCTGTAGGCAAGGATGATGCTAAATATGAAGTAATTCAAAATAATCTCTTTGGCTTTGGAACACTTTTATGTATGAATACATCTAAGCTGATGTTTCACTTGAAACAAAAATAAAAATAGGAAAGTCACATTTGTGATGATCTCATTAGCTCCAGCAAAGCATTGACTTAACAAGTTGAGTTCATCTATGGCTAATATAAGGTAACAGCCCAGGCAGCGAAGTTTTCTCAAAGCTTTCTTGCATGAATGCCACATATAGCAGAGTTTACATACAAAGATTAGCAAACAAATAATGAAGTAGGGCAGGTGTTAATTGTAATGGAAAGGTGAGACAATGGACCAATATTTGAATTCCTATTGTGTTTTATGTTATATCTTCTTTAACCCTCACCATAACCCTGTTAAGACACTAAGTCATACAACTAGGAAGTAGTAGGCAGGACTTTAACGTATGTGTTTGTTGCCAAAAATCCATGTACTTCCTATGCTATACTCCCAGTCTGATTTTGTATATTCCTCGTTCCCTCAACAGGGAGAACAATTATAATCTATTCTGGTTCCAACTAACTAGGATGCAAATTTCTTATCTGTAAAATGAGACTGGTAAATTATGTAATTACCTTGTATAGTTTCAAAATTCTGTGGTTTTGATTGTCAGATTTGAAAAGAGGGATTTGTCAGGAATAAATATAAATAAAGGATTTTAGGTTTTGTTTTGCTTTGGTTTTTGTTTTTGTGATTCAAATTGCTTCCATGAGATTAAGAAGAGAATATATTTGAAAGAAAATGAATTCATAAAAAGAAACATTGGATGACAATAATGTAGAAGGTTTAAGGTGATAAAAGAGGAAACCTCACTGTGTCAGGAATGTGTGATGCATTTTGGTATTCTAAAAGTTAGAACCTAGGCTAGTAGGTCAGTGAGAGGGCACAAACGTATTTCTAACATAAAGTGGATGAATTGATGTTCTTAAATAAAAAAAGTAGCCAGTGGATTGCTCAACTTTTAATTTTTCTTGCCTTGTAATTGTATCAAGCAGCAAAATCTCAAAATATTCCAATCAGGAGGAACAATAGGACTTGGATTAACCACAGACCAAAGAGTTAACTAATTGTGTTAAATTTACCTTTATAGAGAGATGGTTTTAATTGTAGAAAAACTAGTAAGTTCTTTGTTATAAATTTCTGTTTTAAGATTGTGACAGATGAGAGCAGATAGGAGAGTATCTAATTTGAACAACATGGAATGTGCTTACATTAATGACAGTTTTAAATTGGAAATAATGTTATTTGAAGTGACTAATCAGATGTTCTGAAAGTCAAAATCTTAGTATCAGCGCTACTGTTTTAACAACATAGTGGCATAATCAAGGGAGAGGAAGGACAGTAGTATCTCCTTGCTTATTCCCTCCTGTAATAGATTGATGAATCATTGGAAGCATAGATTGCTGCTTCTGATATTAATGATGAGTTGTCCCAGCTCCTCCTCCCTGGTTTGATTTTTTTTTTCTCTTCAAGAGGTACTTTTTTTTTTTACAGATTTTATTTATGAATTTTTTTAGAGAGATGGGGAGGGAGGGAGAAAGAGAGGGAAAGAAACGTCAATGTGTGGTTGCCTCTAGTGTGCCTCCAACTGGGGACCCTCCCTGCAACCCAGGCGTGTGCCCTGACTGGGAATTGAACTGGTGATCCTTTTGGTTTTCAGGCTGGTGCTCAATCCACTGAGTCACACCAGGCAGAGATCCTCCTTTTAAAAGGGGGGTAACTGCACTATAGGATCTTAATTTTGGCATGCAGCAAGAGTCATATTTTAAGAATATTATAAATTATCACCATCGGTAAACTAATACTCATTTAGTGGTTCAAAGTCCAAAACTCTGATGCTAAGTGTATTAAACATATCTTAGTTAATCTTGCTTTGCTGATGATCAGTGTAAGATGACCTTGGAACACAAGATCCTTAAGTTTGTTTTTTTATTGAAAGACATAATTGGAAAGGCAATTAATCCTTTACTTCATTAAAGCTTGTATGGTATTGACTTGTCATCATTTGACTACCCTGGAAATGGAAAAATGACAGTGATAATCATTTGTTTTAACTGTTAAGTGTAATTCAAATATGAACATATTGCTGTCTTTGTTTATGATGAATACTAAATTTAAGCTAAGCTATAAGGTGTGCTGTTTGGAAATATGGAAGATGCAAGAATGAAGCCAGATAACAAGTTTATGCTTGTATTTCCTACTGATGAAGACTTTCAGACAAGTTTTTTCCATGGGTAGGTGATATCGCTCTGCATGTACATATACACTTAATACTTATTTTGCATGATTACACATGTATAAGTGGTACAATTTTGACTTGACTGTTGACCTGTTGCCTCAATTTGGTGATTGTGGTAGGGAATGTGGGACAAGTAGTTGTTTGTGAATGGTATTAGTGATACAAATTTTAAAATCACTAAATTTTTGTAAACACAAAACACTTAAAAAAATAAAGCCCTTTTAAAAATAGAACATTTGGTCAAAGAGTCAATATTGTACTTGACCTTCATACCTTCCGCACTCAAATTTGGACATCACATGGTAGTATCTTTATTCCATAATAATCATTTTGAACTCTGACGAGAACTCCATAAATGATACAGCTGTCTTTTTTTAGAAAAGAAAAACCTCAACATGAGCCAGTTTTTTTGCTAATAGAAAATCCTTTGCCAACTGATTCTAAGGTCACACTGTTGAATTTTATGAACTTGATTTACCCTTTTGGGGGAATTAGAAATTAAGTAGTCAGCAAATTTCACGATCGTCAGAATTTCATATTGTGACATGTCTGTTCTTTATACAGTGGCCCTTAACAACCCATTTGCCTTTATGTTTGGTCTTTTGTTTTGTTTTAAAAATGTTGCTACATAAACCTATGGTTTGGGAACTTAGTTTTAAGGGATAAGTATCCCAAGTGTGTTCCATGTTTTGTTCAGTGACAGTTTACACAATGGATGTTTATATTAAAACAGTAGTCTTTCATTGTGTTTTAGATAATGATTGATTGGCATATGTATTTCTTTATAGTCAAAGTCTCATAAAATAGGTGTGTTTAATGTTAATTTGTTGGATGATATTAAACAATCTTCATGGAAGTAAATAATTTGCTTGCACTTCATAAATTGGGGGGAGAAACAGCATTCTGTTATTTCTGCTTTCTTATAAATTGGAGGTAGTAGTGAGGAATGTGTTTCATACTTGAATGAAAACTTGCTTTTTGCTGTTATATTAGAAAAAGGGTAACGGTAGCATTTTAAAGCATGTATCTATTCTACAAGCATGCATATTGAATTATTTTAGCATGAATCTCTGAAGTGTAATTACTTTGTAACTCAGCTGCCTTTTTTTAGTTAGGGTTATTTGGAGATAGAAGAGATCTCTTATATTTCCAGTAAGAACTTTAATATATTCCTCTAAAATAACCCATAAGATTGCATATCATTTCCTTGGGGTGTGAGCTGGTTGTCTTTCTCAGGAAAAAGAAAATATAAACATCTCATACAAGACATCCAAAGCAAAATCCTGAAGGTGGATATCGTATTGTCTTTTTGTAGAATGTTGTAAAATGCACAACATCTCTGATATTATGAGATTAGGCTTCCCTGGAAGGCTTCCCTGGAAATAGTTTAGTCAGACAAACAGAGCTGTTAGTGTTAGTTAACCTTATTTCTTTAAAAGTAGGAAAATATGTATTTGATTTTCTTCTCTGCATCGGTTGGGGAGTTTTAGTATTAGCTAGTAAAAAGAAGAACTAAATTCATTCTCTTAAAAATATAAGTTGAAGTTTAATAGTCAGCATCATTTTTTTTCTTTAAAAATCAGTTTTACTTTCTCTGTGGAGTCTTCCCTTTTTTCTTAATCTTTTGCTCTTTAAGAGTATGATGTCGATTCAGTGTAACCTTGTTCAGTATAGTCTTGTCTTCTGTTCTTCATAATACTCCTTTTCCTCCTTGCCAAATGTGTCCTTCATCTTTGTAAGCTTGGGTTATCTTTTCTACTTTCACATCATGTACAAAATATTAGATGTATAAAGTGTAGCTTTCCTGTAGCTAGAGTAATAAAATGCAGACAAATGACATTTAGAGGGCTCTTAGTTTTAGAAGTATTTTTCTCCCCACAAGTTAGATACAAGTATACATTTTCTTTCCTCCCTAGATGGACCTCCAGTTGTAGCTCATTATGATATGTCTGACACCAGCTCTGACCCAGAAGTGGTAAATGTGGACACTTTATTGGCGGCTGCAGTAGTTCAAGAACACAGTAATTCTGTAGGAAGCCAGGACACAGGAGCTACCTGGAGGACCAGCGGGCTTCTAGAGGAGCTGAATGCGGAGGCAGGTTGGTCTCCCTCCCCTTCCCCTTCTCTAATGTAATGTGCATGTGTCCTGGCAGCTGTGTTCCTTATAGTGGGCCCTGCTGAGGTGAGCAGGCTAACCAGAGGCGTCTGACAGTAGGGGTTTGTGACCATCCAGGGTACTGTTTATAATGAACTAACTGAAAAGGAGATTTGGGTAACATGTCACTTATTTTTCCTAATCAGGAGGCACAAACAACAATATGTCGTAAGACATGAATCGTAGGCATAGGCAGATTTTAGTATGCATATTTCTTGGGTTAAAAATGCCTGACATGTAAAAACCATCCAGATATCCCAGTATTCCCCCTCAACCCCACTTCCCTCATCCCATCCCCATTTTTCATGGTTTCTCTCACTCAAGCTACACAGCAGCCTTGCAGCTTAGGGAGGGGGCTGTTCCTATATGGTGCTTACACTGTTTCTTCCACCTCTTGGTGTGAAGTGTCCCTGTTCCTTTCTCTGCCGTAGTTCGCATTTTTGTCTTTTCTAACCATTTTCTTTCAGTTTCTGCTTCTTTTATCTCAGGAAAATCTTTGTCCCTGTTTTGCATTACCCATTTTGGTTCTGTGATAATACCTAAAAGTGATATTATTTATTCACTAAAAACCCCATTGCTCTCTTACCTTTGAAACCTTGCAAAGGTGCCTCCAAATTTCCTTCAATATGTTTCTCAAAACTCTTTCAACATTCTCATCAAAACCTATTTCTAGAAGTACCAGTACTTGAGTTTAAGAAAAGAGGGGAGGCTGTTGACAGACTTTATGCAGTACGTATTTTCTTTTGTGTTATGATAAGATTATGGTTTGCTAGTTAAATTATAAATTGATTTGGCTTTTCTGAGTGAATCTAGTAACTTAATCACTATGTAAAATGTTTATGGGAAATGAACTTTGTATTGCACAAATAATAATGGATTTTAGTTTATAACTTTCTGTATTGAAATTGTTAGGAAATAAAAAACAAGACAGAGCTCCACAGGTCATTGTCAATTTGTCCTTTCATACTTTTTGATGGAAGTATATAAAAATTTCTTATTGTTGAGCTTCTAATTAATTTATTTTGACCAATTTTGGAGCAAGAGCTAGATTTAGTTTTAATTATGTTTTGACTGCTAACTGCCTATTTGTCCTTAGACAAGCTGTTTCTCCTCTTGACTTCAATTTGTATGTATATAAATACTTGCTTTGCCCAATAAGGGTCTTTTAAGGATGTATTAACATGTATGAGTACTTTAAAAATAATTAACAATTTATTTCAAAGGACATTAGTTTGACTACATTTTGTGCAATATGTGTTTCTGAGTTTTTTAAATTTGTTCTGTATACTGGGTAGTTTATTTTTGATTTTTGTGAATTGACAATGAAGTGGTCCAGTCCATTCTACTTCAGTTTTATTTACCTGTTTTCTTAGTCTTGCTATTAAGTAGACTGTTGTAAAATCTTGAGAAAAACATGGACAATTACCTTTTTTTTTTTTTTTTCATATAGAGAATTTTAATATTACCAGTAGTTGGAGTTGTTAATACTAACTTTTGACCTACAACAAACCCAGCAATTTCATATGATTCAGCCTAATGGTACAAGGTTTGGGATTTTGTATCATTCAAGTTAACAGCCTTGGGGAAGGCATCATATTTTCAGATTCAAATGATTGTTAGCTTGAGTATTCAAAGCATCACTAGGCTTCGTGTGCTTAATATTCGATAGTTGATTGTCTTTTTGAAGTTCAGTCACACAAAGTTATAAATATAGAATGTATTGCTTAGGTACCTACCACCGTTCTTCTTAAGAAATAAAACATGGCAAAAATATGTGAGAAGGGAAACACCCACAGCTTCAACTTTGTTCACCTTCTTTTTTCCCTTTCCACTCCAAAGCTGTCCGGAATATGGTTTTGATGTTGGGTATTACTCTGTATTTCTTTATATTTTTATTGCATTTGTTACATATCTGTAAACGGGCATGTTTTAATACTAATTGGTATCACATTGAAGGTAATTACTTGCAACTTGGTTTTTTAGTTCAGTATTTTGTGAGCTTTGCTTTTCTTAATAATTGTGGCTCTAATTCATTCATTTTTTTTTTACTGCTATTTAGTATTCCATTGTATGAATATATCACAACTGACATCCATTTTCTTACTGGACGTTTAAGGTGCTATTCCAAGTGATACTGCCATTAACATTTCTTGTATGTGTCTCTTAGTACATGTGTGTGATAATTTCTCTAGGATATAATATAATATAAAAAGAGAACATATGTTTGTATCAGGCCATAAATTATGTGTAGATTTTTGTGTATCATAGGGCATGTTCATCACTGTTCAGCAGATCTCTATGACATTTTCTTATGAAACCATTTTCACAAGTCTTTTTCAAGGCTTTTATGGCTCATTCAAAGTCTTTTTTCCTCTGAATATGACCATGTAGGTATATGAGTAAAAAATAAAACATGATACCACTCAAGTTTTAATGTAATTGTCATTGTAGAAACTCATTTTGTGATTTTGGGTATACTTAAAGAGTGTTACATAAAAATGTTAAAAGAATTTAGCCTCAATGGCCAGTTTATAGTTTTGAGACTTGACCTATTAGTATCAACTGGTCATTCTTGTGGTTTGATTTTAAGATAAATGTTCTAAAGGTTAATTTCCCCCTCCCGATGAAATAAAAACCCAGTCACGGAACAGACAATTCAGGTGTTAATCAATACCAGCATCTCAGACCAGGTCAGCAGCCCTGCTACATTTAGGATCGTCACTTACTTAAGTGATCATTGGAGAGAGAATAGTTTCCCTCTTTTTCCAAGCAGTTGTTAGATCATGTTCTTGTATGCCAAATAGTTTTTACTGTTTAGTTTTCACTTTAATCAAGGCAAGAGAGTGGAAATTAGCAAAGCCCCTGGTCAATAAAAGACCTTAACTTTCCCTTTCAGCTGTTGTCATGCATTTACTTTTTCTTACTTGATGCTAGAATTGTACAGTATAGTAGGTGGCAACAAACATCCTGGTTTTGAACCAGCAGCCACTGACAAACTGTGTGACCTCAGGTAACTTATGTAAAGCTTCAGTGTTCCCTATTTATAAAACTGGAATAAAACTAGTATCCACTCCAAAAGGTTAGTTACCATTAAGTGAAATAATGTATATAATGTGCTTAGTACAGGATACAGCACATTGTAGGCTCTTAGGAACACTAACCAGCATTATGTTAACACATTTATGCTGAAATAGACTAAATAATGAATGATCAATGAACCCATTCAATGGATTTTTAATTTATTGCCTTGCCCTGTAATGGGTTGTCTTGCTACAGTATTTCCTCAACTTTGAGTGTAGAAATTACCTGGGATGCTTACAAAAGTTCAGACCTGAAGGTTTTGTAAGTGTATCTGAAATGGCGTCTGGGAATCTTTTTAATAATCACTCCGAGGTAACTCTTTCGCTGGACATGTTCAGGAAATTGTACCAGTGTGTCTGAAAATGGCTTAATTTTTGTCTATTGTTAGTAATAGCTCAGTGTAAACATAAATGTAGCTGAGGCTAAGAGAAGCAGAAGTCTGAAGTTCTCTTGGTGTGGAAGGCTTATAATTGTGGTAAACTAAATTTATTTAGAGTCCCCTGCCCCCAGGAAATTAAAAATTCTAAACAAGTGATCTCATTTTTTCCATCAGCCTTCTTGTCAAGAAGGTAGACTATGAGTATTTTCCCATTCTTAAAATAAGGATGGTAATCTTGATTTGTCCATTGCACAAGCTTAGTTGTAGTGCAGAGAAACAAATCTTGGGTTTCCGGTCCTTAGTGTAGGGTTTTTATAATCAGACCAGAATGGCCATGCTGCTATGATTAGCACTTTAAAGTCAATATATCAGTCTTCTGAAGGAGATCAAGTTTGGTCATGTTCCTCTTGTTTACTGGCTTCATATGGACTGTAAGATTTTAGATTTCTGACTTCCTCTTCCACTGTGTAAAGTTGATTTTAAAATTCTTGTTGAACAAACTAAATACAAGGTTACAGCTTGTTTTAAAGCTAAATGAATAGTGACTTAAGACATTGACTTGTGGCATAGCTGTCCTGCCACTGCCATCCAATATGTAATACTTTTCTTTAATGTGCTACGAGTAGGCTCAGGACTAGTTCTTCTCCAGTAGATGTGTGATTTAAAAAGTAGCTATATTATTTCTTTTGAAGACAAAAGGAGAATGTTTGCCACAATAATTTCGTTACTACTTTTTGTGTTGGAAAGGTCTATAGTGAAAGGACAAAAATTTAGAATTTTTTCAGAGTGAAAGAAGGTATCTTTTCAAAGAGCTGCACAGGCAAAGACCTACACAGAGATAGCCAGCTGTCACATAACTAAATCTAAATCCTCTGGTTTATTTTTAGTTTAATATATAGTAATTTTAGTATTTACACTTTTTCTACAGGGCTTATTCTTGTTTTAGAATGGGAAAAGATTACAACCACTGACAGTATTTGAAGAACCTCCTAACACCTTTAGCTCACTTTTGTGTATTCGTTAGGCACTGTTCTGCCATTGGCTTCCTGTGAGGTCATCGGGTTGAGAGGCACTGGGGAATGGTTCAAAGGCCAGAGAACGTCAGTCTCTGCACAGGAGCTTCCAAAGGAATGTGTGCCATACTAAAGAGGGTCACATTGAGAAAAACAACTGATCGTTCCAGCTCTGAAACAGACAGAAGGGGGGATGTGTATCTGGTTACTAGAGAATGCCTGGTGTCTCTTAAAGAGCGTGTCATCCCACAGACTTGGTGTGGGTCTCAGCCAACTTGGTATCTGAGTGGTGTATTCTCTCTAATGGCTCTGGTGGGAAATGTGGCAAAACTCTCACACCATTAGTCTAAAGTTAACATTGGCCAGGAAATTTGTGTTTAGCCCTCCAGTCACTTAGCCTCATGTGCCTTATTTTGTCTTGCACTGATATTTAGACGAAGTAATGAAAAATGCTGGCTACAAAAGCATATCATATTTTAAGTGGTCAGTTTTAGGGCATTATATAAATTCTGTAGCAATACTAAATGCCAGAAGGGTTAGATTACTATTTTTAGGGCCCCCCCAAAAAAAAACTGCCAAAATGATTTGAATTGTTCTAATAATGTAAAAGCAATATGTAAATTATTAGTTTCTGGATCCATAATGGATGAATCAAGTTAGAATTTTAAATATTGGGATGACTAACTATGACTGACTGCCTTGCTCTTGTTAAGATGTTATAAAATTATAAGCAAAATTAGCTTAACCTTTTTCATTTCTGCCCCCTTCTTTAAAAAAAAAAGCAGGGTGATGATACTTCCAGATCTGAAAGGAGGCTATGTAGGTGATAGGGTCAGGATGAGGGGCCTAGTCAGTGGTTAACTAGTTTTTCAGAAATATTGATGACTAAGACATCCCACAAGTTGGAATTGTAAGTTAGAACTATGGAGATAGAACTGGGTACAGAGATACTAAGAATTATTATGCTGTATTCTTGTGTTTTCTTAATTACTTTTGTTTAAAAACATTGAGCGATCAAGGAGGAAGAGTTTGGTTATAGCAGCCATGACTCCTACAATCTGCCTTTGTAGTTTGGTTTAATTCATTTAGCTAGTTTATTTTCAGGATAGTAAGGGCTGAGCCCCCTTGCTGTGAGTCTACTACAGGGGGTTTAAGTGTCTCTTGGGGCTCAGCTTCTTGCTTCAAGTAGGCATGGAGAATTTTGGGGTAGATGTACGTATAAATAACGAATATTCATATGGTGAGTAATAACAATGGCAGGACATAAAGTGGGGGTGGGGTGGGCAGGAGAGAGAAAGAGAAAGGAAAACATCCAGGAAGATACAGGCTGTGTGAGGATTGTGGACAGTAATTTGTAAGCGATCCCGACACTAAAGCGGAGGTGTAGGAGCAGCCTCAGGACTGCAGGGGAGGTGGCATTTTCCGGAGAGTCAGGTTTCCACAAGCGGTGAAGAAAAGTTCAGTCCAGTTTTCCATGGAGCTGGCATTCCAGAGGGCAGTGGGAAAGTTCAAGGAAGGTGAGGTGAGTGGTGGGTGGCAGGGGCAAAGGAGAGTAACACCAGAATGGAGGATAAGGTGAGAGAAAAACACATAGTTTTAGAAGCTTGTATTTTGTGCGTGGCCAAGAGGCTGGAAATACAATGTTTCATTTTTTTCATAAGCATTTATTTTCCTTCTTCCTCTTCCTAATGCTTTCTCCTTTTCCACTGAGAGCTTTTCTATATTCTCATACTTTTATCTCCACTACACTGTTCTTTTGCTAATTTGAACCCATCAGCCAGTTTTCATCAGTCCCTTCCTACTTCACTTCTTTCACTATCTATCTAGCATATATAAGCGCAACTCTCCTTTGCCAAATATCC
>PVKM010009071.1:0-37657 GCA_004027735.1 Carollia perspicillata | reverse complement strand
CAGAAAGTTACTAACATGCAAAAATGTAGGAAACTTATTTGTTAAAGCCTTAGTTTTCAAAAGTAAAAAGAAAAACGGAAAAAAATAACAGAAAAAAATAGTAAACATAGTTACATAACAGAAGTTTAGCTCTCCACTTTTTATCAAGAAGGCTACTAGTTAGGTATTGGAAATGATATTTCATTAAATGTGTAGATATGCGGACAATTAGAATATCCTATGAATTATTTAAATTAATCTTGTTTTATGAATAAAACCAATTTATCTTTCCAACTTCCTATTAAAAGCTCCTCAAAAGATTGTTAATTGGTTAAATGAATTTGTCTTTTCTATTATTGAAACATAGTTATTTTCATTGTACCAGTTTTATAGTTATATTTATTTGATATAATAAAATTCAGTTTATACATAAATGTCAGGTCAAGAGATAATTGAATCTTTCCTCTGTTTCCCCCCTTTTTTTAGACAGCAATTTTCAGGGACTAAAATAGCATCCTTTTTTAGAAATTCCAAGTGACACATAGGGAAAAGATATTTCTTCAACTTGTAAATTCAAAATTTATTTTTGTCAACACAGCCTGTGGTTAAAAACTGAATCTCCCGCATGAATCACTGAATTGAAAATGCAGTACCAAAGTCACCTACAATGACTCCTGTGTTTAATGTATGGCACAGAGTCATATCAACTAATTGTATGCATAACATTAACTAATAATAAAAAATAGATATGCTTTATTGAGTGAGTTTTCTGCATGAAATGTAACGTGAAGCACTTAAACACTACAACAAACATACTTCAACCATGTTATGTGGTAACAGTATTGCACACAAAGCAAAGGGGGGCGTGAACATTGCAACATTTACACAACAATAGATAATATGTATGAAAAACTAGGCTTGGAGCAAGTATGTACCACTTCAGGATTCATGTTCTGAAGAAATCTACATATGCCTTTAACTGAATTTATTGCTATTATAGTTTACTAAGAATCTTATATATGCAGGCTAGATTCAGACTTTTCTCTTTGAGCTAAGATACTGACAAAATATGTCCTGGACAGGTAGCTTGGCTGCTTAGAATATCACCCTGATATGCCAAGGTCGTGGGGTCTGATCCCCAGTCAGAGCACAGTCAGAAATCAACCAATGAATGCATAAACAAGTGGAAGAACAAATCCTTGTTTCCCTCTCTCTCATTGCTCTCTCTCTAAAAAGCAATTAATTTTTAAAAATTATTTTAATTGACAAAATATTCAGGGTTCTGTATGAAAAAGAAATTTAAAAATGCAATATTAACAACTACATGCATTCTGAAGAGATCCTCTAAGATAAACACCCTACTGTTATTATACTAAAAATTCATATAAAATAGAAAAAGTCAAAATGTAAAATAACCTTTTGAATAGAAATTATTTTGGGGGATGGCTAAAATGTAGTGCTGTGTACCTAATGTCAAAAAATATTTATATGAATATTTTACTGCCAAATTGATCAATTAATTAGATTTTATACATTTGAACTCAATAATAAAATAATTAAGCAAGTAGTCTTTAATTGGGCTTTGAAGGTCAACAAGATTAAGTTAGACAAAGAAGGCAACAAAAATGCATTCCGGATGGAAATTAAGTCACAGTGTATATTAGTTTACTGGGGCTGCTGTAACTAATAATTACCATAAACTAGGTGGCTTAAAACAACAGTAATTTATTCTCTTATAGTTTTGGAGGCTGTAAGTTCAAAATCAGGATGCCAATAGGGCAGTATTTCCTCTGAAGACTTTAGTAAAGAACCTTTATTTGCCACTTCTAGCATCTTGTGGTTACCGGGATTCCCTAGTGTTCTTAGCTCCTTACAGCGTAACTACAATTTCTGTCTCCCTCTTCACCTTGCCTTTTTCTCTGTATATCTGCGTCCCCAGGTCTCCCTCTTCTTATAAGAATACTAGTCATTGGATTTAAGGCCCACAGCAATCCCGTATAACATCATCTTAACTTGATTACTTCTGCAGAAACTTATTTGCAAATAAGGCCAAATTTATAGGTCCTGGGTAGAACTTGAGAGGAGGGAACACGATTCATTCCAGTACACAGAGATGAAGTATCAGGTTAAAAAGCTACTTCTTTTCTAGGCTTTGTAGCTTAGCTTTTATATTTAAAATGTAGGGGAGCACAATAAGCCAAGATGCAATATGATCAGATTGACATTTAGAATGGTCTTTTGGTCAGTAGGGTAGAAAATCACTAAGCAGGAAAAAAGAACAAGAGGAAGATGACAGGTTAGGTTATTAAGTGAGAGTTAGGATGAAGAAATTCTCAAGAATGACCCTGAATTTCTGTGAAGAGTGGTGTCATTCCATAGCCAAGTGGTACCGGAAGAGCTGATTTGTGGGTAGGCAGGATGACTAAGGACAACATGTTGAGTTGCAAGGTAGATATATTACTTTTATTCAATTTTATTATGATATGTTAATGATTTAAGTCAAATAATATTTAGAAGGTATAAAACTAAAACACACATAAATGCATACACACACATATATGCACACATGTAAATAGTCCCACCTACCTCCATCTCTTTTCCTGAGAGTCTTAATTTCAGTCTTTTTAATCATTACTTCTTGTATGTTCTCTATTATTTAAGCTTAATCTATGTATTTGTTTCATATTATATGGAAATTTTTGCTCTCATATTTTTTCCCTTACTATCTCTGCCCATCCTTTCACTATAATTATCTCAAAATCACATTAATTGTTACCATTAGTATGATTATGCAAATAATTTCCAAAACTGATCCAAGTTGGAGTTTTCTATGATAGTATTTCCTTTTGTTTTACAGCTTTCTGTTTTTCCAGCATTTTATTAATTACATGATATATTAACTTGCTTATTTATTTTGAAACCTATGGGAAATCTCACCAACTCTGATAGCTTGGCAGAATTCCATAATTTCAAATTATGGTCAGTGGTCAAACAGATCATTTATCATTCTTATTTTTATTTTCTCCAAATCATCCCGTTTCTTCTGCCTTTCCCCTCTGCTCTATACCAGCCTCTTTGTAAGCCTGTTTTCATTTTGGGGGGATTTACCTCTACTGTCACCTGGAAAATCCAGGAGAAAAGAATGATCAAATTCCCTAAAGAAGAAAAAGCATAAAACTCAGATCACAGATAATTATTAAACTTTGAGAAAAAGGGACACCTGTTATAAACTAATTTCCACACAGTGGTAAGGGAGATCGGGAAGTTGAAGGACTCTCTGTTTCAGATCTTCTATTTCTTTTGGAATATTAGAAGAAAATTTGTCTACTGGTGGGTGTGACAGGATTAGCCCTGGATTCTGGAGGAGAGTAACAGAGAGATTAGGAATGAGGGATCTAAGAATCTGGATAGTGACATATGGAAATCACCAACCTCCCCACATTGTCAGGAAACCACACCAAGCCCATGAGGCTCACTTCTGCAGCTGACTTTTGCCAACATCACCTTAAAAGGTAGGTTATATACCTACTAATAAATCCCCATGCAATCTTTTAGGAAGATAAAATCATCTCCAAATTATTTATGAATTAGATAGTTTGAAATATTATTAATGCAACAGTTTTACTGCATTTGCACCAACACTTTAGTTTTTGATGAGTTTTGTGTTCATTTAGTAGTTTAAATTTTTTCCATTTGGAATATATGTAACGAGAGAAATGATTAAGTTCCAAAGTCAAAAGAGCAATTCATTTATACATAAGATTCAATTTTACCTTTTTTGCCTCCTTTTTAAACCATTGAGTTACTCTTATTTATAAAGATGAGAATCCTTATTTGAAGTTTGCTTTGCAGTTTTGTACTTTGAAGTTTGCTTTGAAAAAATTTGTACATTTCACCAACTTTATGATATGTAACTACCTAAGATTGTGTTTACCTCTATTGTGTAATGAAGTAGTTTATCTGCCACATCTTTTCTAAGAATGCAAATTCTAAGGTAGGTAGTTTAAAATATACTCTGTTGCATTTTCAGAGAAAGATAGTGTTTGGTTAATCCAAGATGTAAGGATAATTCTGACAGATTAATTGGGAAAACTCACATAAAATCTTACATTCCTTCCATGAAAAGAAATAAATTGATATACACTTCAAAAAAGCAATGTTTTTTTTTATATCTTACTATTTTATTTAAATATCAAGATAATACATCAAGCTATCTGAGAATCTGAATGGAAATTTTTTATTATTTTAATTGTAGGCCATGGCACAGAAAGAAGATATGGAAGAAAGAATCACAACCCTTGAGAAGCGTTACCTCAGTGCTCAGAGAGAATCTACCTCCATACATGACATGAATGATAAACTAGAAAATGAGTTAGCAAATAAAGAGGCCATCCTACGGCAGGTTCAGTATCTCTATATTGGTTTTGTACTGGTCCATGTGTGTGTTCTCTCCATTCTCACAAAACCTGGAGTGAATAAAACATGTTATTTTGTGGCGGACTCTGGCCAGCAGAGTCAGCCCGTTGTGGCTGACGACGAGAATGAATGCACAGGCGACAACAATCCTGTGGAGAAAAAGGGAACGGCACGGCTACGCTCTCAAGGGGAGAATGTCTATGGATGCCTCAGCCACTCCTTCAAGAGGAGAGCACCCTTATGGCTTTTAAATGCTCGACCTGTGCCCGTGGGGTGCGGCAATTGCCAGAGAGAGAGAGCGCAAGGTTTCTGCTTACTAAAGAGAGTGTGGTGGCAAGGGAGGGTGACCTTGGAAAGATACCCTTTCTCCCTAAAATACAACACACCCTATGCCCTCTGAAAAGCACTCTGGGTCATCGGCCCTAACCTGGGCTTTTGCGTGTGTTCCACCCACGTTGGTGTATTGACCACAGCGATGGCAGATAGCCTTGGCTAATAGCCTTTGCATCCCTGTTTGGGTGCGGGATGTGGCAGACACTGCTGGCTGGAGTCGGCCGCATTGTTTCTTGACCGTCAATCATTCTCTAAAATTTAGAGTGAAATGAACTAAACAGATACGCTTTTCAGTATATAATTTAGAAATTTGCCTTAATAATAATGAAATTAATGACTAATATTTACTTTGGATCTAGACACGAACCAGAAATGGTGCTAAACAGTTTACATATATTACCTCATTTAAATCTAACCATCACCTATAAAGTAAGCACTTCAGTATCCTAAGGACAGTGAGGTTCAGAGACATGAACACTTCCCCAAGGCCACAAAATTGGTACTTGCCAGACTCTACGGTAGAAGCCTAAGTCTATTCCACTCTAGAGCAGGAGTGGGCAAGCTATGGCCCATGTGTCAAAACTATGGCTCTGTTTTAAAAATAAAGTTTTATTGAAACACAGTCATGCCCATTTATTTAATCATTGTCTGTTGTTTTTGTGCTACAACAGTAGAATCAAATTGTTAGAACAGAAACTGTATGATACACAAAGCCTAAAATATTTATTATTTGGCCCTTCACAGTAAAAGTTTGCCAACTCCCTCTCTAGAGCCTTACCTCTTAACCATCATGATTCATTATCTTTCCCACTCCAGCTAACACTGTGGTTTTCAATATTTTGCTCTCATGGTACATCTGAAGTGTTATACTAAGTGGTATTCGATTTGTCCAAGTATATATTCACTATTAACTAATTTTCTTTTTGCTGCGATTACTAAGGTCTTTTCTATTTTTAATGTGCTGAATTGTATTAAGGCATATGGATAAATGATGTATACAAATACGAGGACAATCATCTTTTTGCATGGTAGGTGTAATAACTGATTTTAAGTCTAGGATAATGGCTGAAGTCCGAATCTCCTAGTGACTGGTGTTTGCTATCCTAACTGTGACTCTTTAAGTGTCTCTTTTTCCATCCCTATTTCAGATGGAAGAGAAGAACAGACAGTTACAAGAGCGTCTTGAGCTCGCTGAGCAAAAGTTGCAGCAGACTATGAGGAAAGCTGAGACCTTACCTGAAGTAGAGGCTGAACTGGCACAGAGAATTGCAGCCCTGACAAAGGTACTGCCATGAAACAGTCGGTCAGCCCAGATGCGCTTATGGAAGTGACTAGTAATCAGAAAGGATTCTATAAAGATTTTCTTTAGGCTCTCTGAAAATTGTTTATTTAATCTTTATTACATTGGTTTCTCATTTAGGTGAGTTTTTCATATTATACGTATCTTATTTATTCTGACATGAATGATTAATATATGACTATTAAGATTCCCTTGCCTATTTAAACATTAACAAAAACAAACAAAATTTCATGTCCTTTTAGTCCTTTTACTAATTTTCCATGGTCGTATTTACACATAAGAATAATTATTTAATATAAACATATAATGATATTTAATATGTGTATACATGAAGATAGTAATCTAATAGGCTTAACATAAATTGGTATTAGCAATATATGAAATATCATAAAGTGTTGATTCCTTTCTGACTATAGTAGGAATAAAATTTCTTAGAAGTTGGATGTTAGATTTGTAGAAGACTAAAGTCTACAGCCATTAAAAAGTCAGAAAGTGATTTTAGTAGATGCATTTTCTTCTGAATCAGTTAAAGTCCATAGTCTGAAAAATGTTCAATAGTATCTGTTATGATATAGCCATTAGATTCTGCAATTATCTACATATTTTAAGTTTCGCAACCATTACAGTGTTTGAAAAACTGTTATTACCTTTAACACTCAAATAGAACTGGCATTGGTTCAAAGTATGTGTGGGTGTGACTAGAATAAAAGTTCAGAATTTGTTACTGGAAGCATGTTTGACTTTTAATCTTAATTCAAAGCACACAATTGTTACTAAGAGCTAAGTTTTCCACTCCACTGCAGTAAGTGGATAAGAAAGATATATGAACTGCAAGTTAACAAATTTGACAGTAGATAAATAGGCATACATACTTGCATTCCTGGAAAAGTAGTTAATTGAAGAAGAAGAGTAGATTGATGCCTATTGGTTAAAATAGGGAAGTTAATCGGGTCGTAAAAAGGCAAACATTTGACAGTGTACTCCAGGTTATAAAATATTGGAATGGCTGGTTATCTACAGAATATAGGAGTAACTAGCTGAATGAACATCAGTCTGATTAGAGTGTTGTTATGAACTGAATTCTTCTGTAGTCACAGATCATGCAGTAAACCCCTCTGGCAATTCCAGAAATGTGTAATTTCTAAGATAAAAATAAATGTATAATTTTAGCCCCAACCGGTGTGGCTCAGTTGGGTGGGTGTCATCTCGCAAAGAGAAACATTGTTAATAGTATTCTGTTTTTTCTTGTGAAGATATTTTAAGTTACTATAGTATGGATTAAGATATGTACATGTAGTCTTTTTATCTGAGGAACATGAAAGCTTTTATAGTTATTTTATTGAATTGAATTATTTTAGGGGGAATTAGGTGGCTAAATAATAAAAATAACTTTTGTAAAATTTTAGTGTAAAATAATCATCATTATTATCCTGAGTAAAATACAGGAAAGTTTAGAATCTTTTCCAAAGAAACACGGTTTAAACTTCTGCAAATAATTGGCCCAAATTAACCTCTGATAGACTGGGAAGAAAACATAATTTAAAATATAATACTTTACTTATGAGGCTTTAACATTCATGAGAATTCTTAATTTAGAAAATTTTTTTAAAAACCTGATAACTGTCTGGGCTTTTTTGCCTTTTGTTTTATCCTCTGAGGCTCTTATTTTGATACATATCTTTACTTGCATACCCAAAATAATTTCCTCGGTTTACTCCTACTTAATAGTATATTGCTGAAATTTACTTCATCCGGACCCTTTTGATTTCTTCATTTTCAGTAGAATTTTTTTCTTCTTAAAAAGTTTTTTAAATGCTAGAGTTTACTCTGCTTCTCATTCTTACTGATTTCTTTTCTGGCTGGCTCTATATCCGTTACAGCATTTCAGACATACATTTTTGAGAAGATTGCTGTGTTTAAGTCATTGTACGCAGTCCTCTAGTGCTTAGATGTCAAAACTCTCTCTCTGCTT
Organism: Carollia perspicillata; assembly: GCA_004027735.1. Lineage (NCBI taxonomy): Eukaryota > Metazoa > Chordata > Mammalia > Chiroptera > Phyllostomidae > Carollia > Carollia perspicillata. The sequence continues at coordinate 29,657 of PVKM010009071.1, read as the reverse complement.
GTACCATTTTTATAACATTTGAAGATCACTCTTTCATTTGTTCTCCCAAGTTTTATGGCTGCAATAATCATATTTTTTTGCCCTCTGCTCTCAAGACCTTTAGGGGACGTCTCCAGATCTGCTTTATATATTTATTTTTTGAATTTCAATTCATTTTCAATATCTCATTATTGATCATCATTGTCTTTTTCTACTTCTTAATATTTTTGACTATTCAGAAAAGTTAAAAGATTTCTGCCTATTTTTAACCAAGGTTCCTCTCTCCTATATTTTGAATAGTATTCTTAACAATCCCTAAGACATTTTATTTGGTATGTGTATATATACCAAATAAATATATATATAATATATATACACACATACATATATATATAATTTTTATTGTCACCTGCTTATGTTTTCTTTTCTTTGGCTCTCCTCTCTTTAGTTTCTTGCCCATTTCCAAATACATCTGCACTCTTCCCAAAGGTATTTCCACCTATGTAATCTTTTCTAAAACTGTAGCTCACTTGGAATTCTGTGTTACATTAAAGAGTGAGCACAAGATAAATTCTATGTCCCATGAAGGAGTATAAAAAATAGCAGATTGTACTTGTGTGACCTTTTGTTTTTAGCAATTGCTTAAACTGCATTCTTTATAAGAATAAGGTGAAGATAAACCAATGGTGGTTGAAAGTTGATCCCAGTGTTTTTAGAAGTGATGTCTGAATCTATTCTTTGGTTGATCAGACTATCTATTTTTCTCCATGTATGGATACATAGATAGGTAGGTAAACCTCATTAGTTTTAGGAAGTCAGAAGTGTGACTATGGATAAAACTAAAAATGTAGCTTTTGCAAGTATATATACAATTAATTAATAAAGATTTTGGATTCCCAGTCTTATGATTTATCATGCTTACTTCTTTAATTAAAATTCATATTCCCTCAGCAAAGACATAATTCATCTTAAATTCCATAAGGTATTTTATTTATTTTTAGTATGAATAAAAAAATCAGCAATAACATAGTAATTTAAACATGATGGAATTCTTGCTCATTCCCTGAAGTGAATTGCCACAATATTTTGATGTCTTTTGAGTAGTTAAGATGGAAGCAGGTAGAAGTTTTAAGTACCTTGAAAGATTTACTGGATCTTACTTGTATTTTTGGAGATACAGTTTTAGAAACTGAAATAGTTATGTCTTGAGTAACTTGAATCAGTCACCTAATTACCACTGTTCATACCACTGTTCATACCACTGTTAAATTATACTTTTGAGAGATTACAGATAAATTTATGAATTTAGATTATGTAATATCAACAACAGCTCAACCCACTTACTATATTCTTAATTTAATTCTAAGTTTCAAATGCTATTATAAAACCATTTTATGGCATTTGGGGACAATGGTAGCTTTCCATGTTTCTTATGCTTGGAAATTTGAGGAGGTAATTTCATTATTATTATTTATTTATTTTTCCCTATTTATGAAATGAGAATATTGGAAGGAAAATTAAAAACAGTAAATGTTGAACTATAACTTGCATTAGCACCCGGTCAAATATTAAGTGTTATTTCATAGATTAAAATGAAATTTCTTGCATAAAATAGTACAAATCTATATAAACCAATGCATGAAGAGGTTACCATTTCTGTTCAGGTACTGCATGATGTATTTAAATATACTTCTATATTAGCATAGAATAAGTTTCACTGTTTCAGCATAAACTTATAAACATATGAAATGTAATAGAATATGCTCTGGAGTTAAATTCTGTAGTCCTGACATAGGATACTTTTGATGTTATAATTATAATGATACTTGTAACGATGATGAAAATGTTGCTGTAACTTTACATGTAACCTGTGTATAACATACTAATGTGGTTCCGCTATCAGCAATGTCACATGTGTTAAACAGTCTGCATCTGTGGTAACCTGACAGTCATCCCTGAGACATGTAACTAACCTTGGCACTGGAGAAACTTTAGCTCGCTAAGGCAAGATGCCACCTGTACACTTCAGGGTACTCTTCTGTTTCCACAACAACAAATCAATGCAGAAACAATTTTGGAGTGGTCACTAGTGTCTTTCAGGACGGTCCACAAATAATTTCTCACAGCATTATTATCACCTCAATAATTTGAGGACTTTTAGTAATATTCACTTAAAAGTTCAGATTCAGACCACATCTGAGAACGGGTGGTAAGGTTCTAGACCTAGAGCCACAATGTGTGTTCAGAGACAAGAAGTCATTTTGTGTTTGCTGTTGTTGCTGAGGAAACTGAATCCTGCTTGAATTAGATGATACTACTAATAATTAACCCTGCGGCTTAGCTTTTCCTCTGATTTCTACAGAGTTGAGTTTATAATAAATTTCATCCCAAATTTATTTCACCTGAGTCATTGCCTTAGTATATTCTTCAACATTGTTTCCATTATTTTTAAGTAATAAGGAGGTATGATAAACAAACAAGCAAAACAAAATACAAAACTTTTAACAACCTATCAGAGACATATTCTAGTGTTTGGTTTCACATAATTCCAATTATTACATGACTCTTTCAGAGTTGCTTTAATTAATTCTGTAGTGGTCTTTCATTGCCCACCATCACTAACCTTCCATACCTTAGGATGGTAGCTTTTTATTTGAACATACCATTGTTTTTCAATTATAACCATCAACTGCATCATGTTCACCAGATATCGGTGTAATCTTTTCCACATAAGATTTTGTCTATTAAAGTATTAAATTTGCTGTCACACTTTTCTTTTAAGCATTCTGTGCTGTGTTCTGTTCAGCGTCAGTGTCTTTAGTTCTGATTTTTCAATTTTGTCCCTCTCCTTTTCCTTGACTTGTTAGTCTGATCCAACCTCTTCTACCTCATCTGATGATTATCAATATGTTATGGAAGCTAAACTACAAGAAATGATCTCCATACGTAGGAAGGTAGTCCTACTGGACTTTACTTTCTATTGCTAAATAGAATCCATCTAAGTTTTTCTTTTCTTTTATAAAAATTATGTTACTTTTATTTATTGATAATCGACCATCTGTGCAGTTTCAGTGCTTCAGGAGCTTAAGATTGGACAATGGCAGGTTTGTTTTCAAACCATGCACAGTCTGCATGTTACATTTGGCTGATTTCATTGCTCATAAATAACTCCAATGTTTTGCTGATGCTTGGATGTAACAGGCCTTTGTAGCTGACACATTTCAAGCAATGCTGTTCAGCTGCCTGTTTAAATAAAGTTTCTTTTTTGAAAATTACATTTGCAGTTGGTAGTAGCTTGCTTTACATTTTATTTCAATTTATTTAGAGGAAAGTATTCATCAAATCTTACATGTCAGGTACATTCTTCATATTTCTTAACAGGCTGAAGAGAGACATGGAAATATTGAAGAACGTATGAGACATCTAGAAGGTCAGCTTGAAGAGAAAAATCAAGAACTTCAGAGAGTATGTATATTAAGAACCCCCCTCAATGATCTGCTTACAAATTTACATTATACATGTAAGAAATGAACATCTTTCTTAAGTATGGATTATATTTATAAAATGTTATGAGCATGCCCTGTGCATTTTAAAGAAAACATTTTCTAACAATTTAATCAAAATAAAACATAAAAGTAAATTCAATTTTAAAACTAGAAAAAATATAAAAACAAACCCAAATATTTTAAAATTTATTTTATGTCAAATTTATGTATTGTTATTCTTGAATTTCAGGCTAGGCAAAGAGAGAAAATGAACGAGGAACACAACAAAAGGCTCTCCGACACTGTGGACAGGCTTCTGACGGAATCCAATGAGCGCTTACAGTTGCACTTAAAGGAAAGAATGGCTGCTCTAGAAGAGAAGGTAAAAACAACAGAAGGGGCACGTGAACATTCAGCAGTGTTCTTACCACGTTTGTTTTGTGCCGGCTGTAATCTTTATATTGGTCAAATGATTCCCTGACTTTCCTTAATAACAAACATGTGACTGATATTCCCTGAGGTGAATGAACACTTTCTGTAAAAATGTATGAGATCCATTTGAAATAAATAAATAAATAGTCTTCATAGTCTATAAGTCTTGCATATTAACATGATCATATGAGACGCATGTATTAAAATATGCCGTACTTTTGTAATAAAAAGATTTCATTTATCTTTTGTGTGGCATTCAAAAAAGAAAAGTGAGAAGACAAAAATAAATACGTTGGGGTGTACATGGAGGTTTGTTTTGAAGTGTTCAAATGTTTCAAGTAACTGAATCTATTACGGATCTGAAATCCATAACGTGATTGAGTTTATATCACCGGTAATGTCAATTCCACTACAGAATTTAAGCATGCAATATTTTTAGCTGTATTGTTTTTTAAAGAGTGTTTCTGCAAAGTCCACGATTTCATTCATAATTGCATACATGTCACTGAGAGCTGGCAGCTACCAAACCAGCAAGTTCTGTGAGCTGGTTGTCCATGTAGTTTGTAAATAAAGAGAAGGGCTAAAACCTAGGTGTACAAATCATTTTGGAAATTTAGATTGAATGCCAGACACCACTTAAGTTAGACACATCCCCCTGCCCCGTTCAATAAACCAACACAGGAAAAAATGTTTCAATAAAATGTTGAAGTATTTTGATTAATTTACTCATTAGGAAGTCATGAGGCTTGACTTCTTTCCATTCAACTCTAAATGCATGGCCACTATGCCAATTACTATTCCCTTAGTTTAACTTCACTCCATAAACTTGAAAACAATGCATTGTTTCAAAATTATGCTTCATAGTACTATAAGAAAATTATAAAGCTTTTACAACAATAATATTTTTATGGTAAGGATCTTTAAAAATATCTATGCTGCAACTTATTTTCCTATATCATGATGTGTAACATTAGTTTTTTAAATCGCTAAAGTTTTGTTTTTATTTCTCTAAAAATTTAACTAGCATAGAAATTGCTAATTCTGTATTTGAAATGTAAGTCCAGTAATTAAATGTTTTAAAAATATAACCTTACTATTTCTTTTTGTTTTGGATAATAGTAAGTAGTTCATCTGAATTCCTTATCGATAATACCTCTGGCAAATATTAAGCTTGTAACTCACCCTTTCTTATTTGAAAGTAGCCTATTATTCAAATTTTTAGGCTGAGAGGAGGCAAATAGAAATGTAAAGATAATATTGAGTCCATTTGTCAACTCAAATGTTACAAAATAACATAAAATACTTAAATTATGTATTTCTCAAAATGTTAAAGTGTCATGTTTCCAGATTCCATTGAAGCTTGGCTGCTATTGAAACTGATAAATAGATGCGTCAAGGAAGAAATCAATGAAGATCTGGAGGGATAAAATAATAATATTCATATTTTATTATTTTCCCTTTAATTTATTAATTATTTCTGTTTTTTTCTCTTTTGTAGAATGTCTTAATTCAAGAATCAGAAACTTTCAGAAAAAATCTGGAAGAATCTTTACATGATAAGGTATCATCAAAATTCACATTTTTGCCCATTTTTCTATTTTACAGTGGTGAATGTTTTGTAAAATAAATCTCATAAGAAATAATTTTAAGATGTTTTCTTTTTTATATTATACCTACAAAACTGTACATATACAGGGAAAGCCTGATGGAGTTTTACAAACCAAACACACTAAAAATCAACACTCTGGGATCCCCACTCCTGTTAACATGTACACCACTCTTGCACTAAAGGGCGATCTCTAGCTTTGACTTCTTACAGAAGAAAATTGGTTTTGACTTCTTTGTGCTTTATATAAATGAAATTTAAAATGTATACACAAATTTGTGTCTAGTTTGAGATATCCTTTTAACTAAAATGTATTAAATACCTATTATGCATAAAAATGGTTAAGTTATATATTTTCAAACCTAATCCTACTTGCAAAGTAGCTGAAAAATCTAGTTGGAGAGAAACAACACACTTTTGACAAAGCAATGAGTTGCAAATCAGCAGATGCCAGGCGTCAAATGAGTGAGACAATGAGAACTACAGGTAGGAGAGATCACCTTGTGTTACTGCTGTAAAGAAGTCGTCAGGGCGGTGGGAAGAAAAGATAGGACCATGTTGCAAGCCTTTCAAATACAGTACATGTAGCATGATTGCAGGTACTTGGTGGGGGGAGGGTATGAGAAGTGAGTTTGATATCTTAAATATTAATGAGCATAATGGTTTGGCTAGAATCAGTTACTCCAGTTGTATAATATACGGTAGAAGAGGCAAGTCGAGACCAGATTATGAAATGTTAAAAGTTGTGATTGTTAATATATCTGTCTTCCTTTATTAGCTTGTAAAATGATTTTTAGCAATTTTGTCTTCATTTCATTTTGTTTGGTATAGGCAAATGCAATCATTTAAAACTACTAACTTATGAAGTGAACTGTAAATGCGTGTTGAACAAATGATGGAAAAATAGGGAGAAGGGAGAGAGAGGGAGGGAGAGTGTGAAGGAAGAGAAAGGAAGGAAGGAAGGGAAAAGTGTGGCATATGGAAGGTATTTGAAATGATAAGAAAATAAAGATAAGAGTGAACAATTACACATTCAACCCTATTGAATGTTATATATTATGATGTTAATTTCAAAAGTAACTATTTGGTCCCACAGTAAGTGTGTACAAAATCTCCCACAAGGTAAATCTACTAGAGAAATATGATAGGGTAACTAGAAGATAGCATCAAGCTCCCTTTAAAGTAGCTCAGGATATCTACATGGAGGAGAGGCTATTCTTCAGGCTCGTGAAGGCAGATGTATTCTTCAATATAGAAGCTTAGGACATAGGACAGAGCATATGCAACAGCCCAGAGAAAATATAGATGGTCGATTCGTTGTGGAACGAGAAGTTTGCTTGAGACTGGCATGTGTGTAAAGAACTAGGTTTTAACCAGATTGTGAATTTGGGACTTGATCCCGTTATGCAATGTTATGTTCTCCAAAATTCTGTGCGTTCGCGGCAAGATGCCCAGAACCCACTCCCCCACCACCTACCTACCCGAGCCTTGCAGCATCAACAATCTGCCTAAGCAACCAGCAGTACTAATCATTCCACACTTCATATCCTTCGTGTATGTCAGTTGTCAGAGGAAGCAAGTCTCAGGTCATACTTCATTCCTGAATATCATCTCACACAGCAAAACCTGTTTCCTAATATAACAACATTTCCTATAACTCCTCAAATTCCCATTCACTTACCTACATGTATTATCCATCAGCAAAATCCCCTGTATACTCAACCTCTTCTCTCAGTGTTTCTCTTGGTCATCTTAATCTCTATAATTTGAAGTTTTGGGGCCTGTCCTTGGGTTTCTTCTCTATATTTAGTCCCTAGTGAATTCATATGATCTCATGGTCTTAAATAGCATGCATAAAATTGAGCACTTCCAAATGTAGATCTCCTGCTGCAGTCTCTACCCTGAGGGAGTTCATGCATTCCAGAACCAGGGTACTATCTCTATTTGGACACATAGGCATCTCAGACTTAATAAGTCAGCCCATCCAAAACACCGCCACCAGTAGTCTTCTCAGTAAATCACAACTTCTTTCTCTTAGTTACCCAGGTTGAAAGCTTTGGAGTTGTTCTTAACCCATCTCTTACTGCATACTCCATATTCACTCCAACTGCAAATTCTGTTGATTGTATCTCCAAAATATGACCAAATTCTAGCAATTATCTCCCTAACACCATCATTGTCCAAGCTGTAATTCTCTTGCCTATCTTTTGGAAGAACACTGATAATTTTATTTTTCCCTTCTCCCCTTCCCATTCAACAGTTCATTTTACAACCATCAGAATAGTCATGCCACTTCTCAACTCAAAAATCCTCTAGCCACTTCCTGTCTTACTCAGAGCAAAAGCCGAAGGCTTTAAAATGGTTTACAAGGACGTTCAGAACTATCCTTCTCCAACCCTGCAATTGTACTTTTCTAAATCCATCCCTTATCTGGCTTTGTTGTTAACTTCTCCAGTCCAGCTTCGCTGGCCTATTCGCTCTCTAGCTCACTGAACACACTCCCACGAAGGGGCATTTGCACCTGCTATTCCTTCTGTCTGCCATGCCTTTTCCTAGATATCTTAGTTTTTTTTAACTTCCTCTTTCTCTTCAGTCTTTACTCAGATATCACTTTATTGAAGAGCCTTTCCACGATTCTCCTGTTGTCTCCTTCCTACCAATATCTTTAAGACAGTATTTGTTTATTGTGTTTTCTACCAAATTGTAAATTACATAACAGCAGGAAATTTGTTAGTTTATTACATTTTATGTATCTAGCACACAAGAGCTGCTTAATCAATATTTGCGTAAATAACAAATGAATGAATTAATAAATACAATAAGAAACTGTTGAATATTTTTAAGCAAAGGATTTATCTAATCTTACATTTTTTAAAAATGATACATCTAAGCAAAGAATATGTGTGGAAAATTTTGAATGGTGCATCAGCTCTGTGGAAGCTGGTAAAATAATTTGGGAAAAAGGGAAAATGGATGTAGAGTAGGGCGGTTGTAGTAAGAATAAAAAAGGGCAGATAAGAGAAATATTGCAAAGGCCATATTGACACACAAAAAAGTGTAGGGAGCAAAGAAGTATGAGTCAAGTAAAATGCCAAGCTTAGGCCACCTGGAGAGGAAAAAACAGCAGTGGAAAATCCAGAAGGATGCATTTAAACATTTATGATATTATAAAAATTATAATTATGAAAGCAAAATTAAGTGCTTCCATGAGCATCTAAAGACTATAAGACAACACTTATCTTCATAAATTTATAGGCTGAAATTGACAATGCCAATCAGAGACAGTTTTGGTCATACAAACAATTGTACCAATATCGAACTAATAGTTTTAATTCATATGAGATGATGATTTTTTTCCTCATCCTTTTAATTCAGTCTACTTTCTCCTTCACCCATGTGTTTTTCAATCCTTATAGCATAACAGAAATCCTTCACTTACTGCATAAATAAGGCCTTTTCTTTATTTTTTAAACTGGCTATGATTTCTATTCTGCATTTCTAAGTGATGTATAGATAGCTGGTTATGACCTTTTTATTCTCATGTTTTTGCAAAAATTCAGCATTAACAAATTCCAGGGAGTATAGATAGATTTTAATTAATTTCTGCTGTTCACATATTCATTACAAGGGGAAAAATCAGACATGCTTTTCTGTCATGACCAATAACCTTTAATAAAATCATATCCATCAGTTTTTTGCTTTTATAAAGCCAGCAAAATTGATGGTTTGGTTTATCATAATTGAGTTTTGGTATTGTTGTTATTTGCATATTATTTGAGTAACACTTCTTTGATTTTTAGGAAAGATTAGCAGAAGAAATTGAAAAGCTGAGATCTGAACTTGACCAATTGAAAATGAGAACTGGCTCTTTAATTGAACCCACAATATCAAGGTAATTAAATTAAAAGCTTATCTGCAATTGATCAGTAATCAATATGAATTTCCTTATGATTAATATCTTTTCAAGTAAAATAAACAAGTACTTCCTATTTGCCCTCATTGCCCTATTTTGACTTCTTACCAATTTATTTTATTTATACTTTTAGTTATACTCAAAAATAATTATCTAATTTCAAAATCCTTTCTGCAGATATACAATAAAATTGAAATCACTACCCTTCATATTCTGCATTTAATTATATAGATAAAATATGTAATGAGAATCTTAAATGAAGAAATGGAATCATGCATAAGATGTAATCTTATTGAAGATAAACTTCAATAATTCACTTTTTTTTTGTTTAGAGCCTTTTATTCACATTTGATAAGAAACTCTGGAAGGACTCACTCACTTGATTATTTATTTATTAAGCAATACAATGATCTTAGCTATTTGAAACTATTGACCACCACAGACATCTAGAAGTTCATTTTTCATGATCTTATGCTTATGTGTGGAATATTAGCTCCATAAGGTATAAAAATTTTATCTAGTTATTTACTATAATCTCAACACCTTAAAAGCATCCTGGCATGTAGTATGCTCTCAAAAAATATTGTTGAATGAATATCTGGTAAAGTATTTTTTAGACGTTCAAATGAAAAAGATCCAAATAGAAAAATTCTGAAGGAGCTTGTATTTTTTCAGTATAAGTATTGATAAAACATTCAGTATTTTGATTATTTCTCTCTTCAGTTGAGTATAAAAACACATTTCTGCAGGCACAAATACATCTGAAATTTTTTTTAACTTTTAAAGATTTTATTTATTTATTTTTAGAGAGCAGGGAAGGGAGAGAGAAAGAGAAGGAGAGAAACATCACTGTGTAGTTGCCTCTTGCATGACCCTACTGGGGACCTGGCCCAAAACCGAGGCATGTGCCTAGACTAAGAATTGTACCTGCAAACCCTTTGGTTCACAGGCCGTCACTCACCCCACTGAGCCACAACAGCCAGGGCATTACCAAAAATTTTAATAGGTAGTTCTTTAATTTAGAAAATCATGCTGATGTTTAACAAATTTTTATTCTCACATATATCTGCACTGAAATTATTAATTCAATTTCATGTGTTTACATGGTGGTGATGATAATGATGATGAAGGAGGAGAAAAAGAGCTGATAAAATATCCAAGGAGGTTCTAAATACATAGAGTAAGCATTATTAAATTAACAAATTAAAGATATTTCCATAGGACCAAATGTCCATTTTGTTGTCATTTTGACCTTCAGTCTCAGAAATGCAGAGTTCTAGACATGTTGTCATCATGGGCCACCTAGCAGTGTGACATTTATCCACAGTAATAGAACTGTACACAGGACAGTTGTCCTCGGCTGCAGAGACTGCAGTGGAAACGGCACTGCACTGAGCACAGTAAGACTGGCGTTCCTAGGTCTCAGACATGTATGTACTAGCTATTTGATCTTGGAAAACCCATTTCCATAACAGGGTTCTAATTTTGTATATTTTTTACATGACATTGCAGCCAAAATGATTACAATTCTAAATGTACATAAACATAGCCTTTGACTTCTCTTGTTAGAGAGCTAGCTCACAGAGTTGAGGAAAAGGAAAGAGGTGAGCAGTAACATTTGTAGATGAAGTAGAAGCGGCAGGCTCTTCTACAACTGCTGTTGTCTTGGGTCTTTTGTTATGTCAAGATCAGTTAAGTACTTTCTACTTGCCAGACATGGCACTAGAGATACAGTGGTGATGGTGATGAAGAGGACTTATTCCAGATGGAAAACAGAGGAGTAACAGTTTGAGGACTGTTTTAATGGAAGGAATATGAGGAACTGCAATAGTATTATATATGGCAATGGGACTTTTAAACTGAGCCTTTAAGAATGCTAATTATGTAAATGAGTGAAGAGACTGTTTTAAAGGTTCAGAAGTAAAAGAAAGTGAGTTATTGAAGGATGAAAGTCAATACAACTCGATGGCTAGATACAGAGAGTAAGTAGAAGTGAACTCAGAAGTAGGAAGGGCCCCAACTACTGTAGAGGGCCTTTAAGGACACTGCAGATCTTCAAGCAGGTTGTCATTGGGACCAATCTGTGTTTTGTTTCGTGTTTTTATAAATTACCCAGAGTTGAATGTTAAACAAGAAAACACTACTCCTAGGATAATAAGTTGTAATATTAGAAAATCTACTCTGATGCTCAAAGAAACATTACTCTAAGTAGCTATAGACAAAACGAACACAGAATGTTCTGAGGTCGATAGTTTAGAATGTATTACAATCAGTTTCATTAATTCATTATCTTACCAGATATTTTTAAGTGCTTAATATATGCTTAGGAATAACTCCTTGAACATGTAATGGAGATGAAAATATATTTGTCTTCTTGAAACTTATACCCTCTGCCTAATAGTTAAAAGACTTAAGATTTGTGCCATTTACAACCATGGCCTTGTTGATCAGTTTTTATATATGATTAATCAACAATTTTTTAAAAATCAGTTTGATTGACTAAGTCTCATGTTCACTGATCTAAAAAACAGTCACTGTCGTCTCTCTCAGGGATAATGCCTTAGTTCATTTGCTTTAATGTCTTATTTGGCAAAACCAGGACCTGCAGCAGGTAGGTCGGTATCTTCTGCTGTTGTAAGCATTGCCCTCACCTGACCTCCTTCATTTAATCTGGCCAAATATTTGGAAATGCTTCTTTCACAAAGGGAACTAAGGGTGAGAAAGTAGATCAGCAGGAGCCCCAAACCCAAGAACAAACACAGCTTTAAGTATGTTTGCTACTGATAATAAATCATTTTGTAGGACAGCATGTTGCCAACTGATATCATTATTATTGTCGCAATAACCTGAATTTACCATAAATCTCTATATAAATAATATTCCTGGAAAAACTTTTATTGCACTTTACTTTTAGTGTACTTTATTATCATACTTATTGAAAAACATGGTGACAATATTTTCCAATCAGAATGTTCCAACTGTTGCATCACTAAGTAGATTTCAAAATTAGATGTGCTTGTCAAAAGACTTTTCTTTATTTTTTTAATCAATGCCTTCTTATAAGCTAAAAAATTATTTTGGCCCTGGCCAAGTTGTTCAGTTGGTTGCAGCATTGCCTTGTGCACCAAAAAGTTGCAGGTCGATCCCTGGTCAGGGTACACACATGGGTTGCAGGGGACCGTGGCGGGCAAAGGAGGGGGGCAACTGATTTATTTTTCTCTTTCACATCATCTCACTCTCTCCCCCTCCCACATTCATCTCTCTGTCTAAAATCAATAAATATATCCTCGGGTGAGGGTTTAAAATTATTTTGATGGTGTATTCTATTTTATTAAAAAATAACTTTATTAAATTTGTGTCAATCTGATTTTAAGCATTTTCTTGATTTTTCTAAATTGAAAAATAGAATGTTGAAAAACAGAGACCTCTGGGACTCCCAAACTTTACACATTATTTTGTAGATCAATAAGGAATGTTTAAAACAAATACAGTAACAAATAGGATGTATTGGGATATTCACTAAACAGTTCAAACTCAATGGAAGTGACAGAATTTAAGCCTCTGGGTCATGGTTTTCCATGGTAAAATGTTTTGTTGTACTACCACAGTTGAAAATAGTAATTAATGAACTGAAGGGCTTTTTATATTCTACAAAGAGAACACGCACCAAACCTTCAGGAAAGAACCTGGGGCTGGAATTTCTGACATAGCTTCTTAGGAGACCTCAGAGAGTCATGATAATTCATCGGTTTTCTGTCTTGAAATTTATTTCCTAGAGGGCTAATGTTTTAATGCCATCTAAGAGGTGGACAGTGATTAGAAGGTAAATTTAATTTTGAAGAGTGGCTATATTTCATATTTTTCCTTCTCCCAGGACTCATCTGGACACCTCAGCCGAGTTGCGCTATTCAGTTGGCTCCCTCGTGGACAGCCAGTCTGACTACAGAACCACGAAAGTAATAAGAAGACCAAGGAGAGGCCGCATGGGTGTGCGAAGAGATGAGCCCAAGGTTAAATTTTTATTTCAAGTCTCTGAGGGCTTTAAGTAAATACACTATTACATTTCGGGTAGATTCAAAATGCTAGTATTCTTACTAGTTTCAAGTGTGAAGTATGACGTATTTTAAAAGCTATGACTAACATAGAATCCTTCCTGTACACCAGACATTCAACCAAGTATTTCCTATGTATTTATCCACATCACCTTATGAATTGGGTACTATTTTTATACTTTTATAATTACAGATATGAGGATACTGAAGCTCAGAAATTTCAAGTGTTCAACCACACCAGAGGTCCCTAACCTTTTGTGGCACGACAGGCCAGTTTCATGGAAGACAGGCGGGTTGGGGCGGGGCAGGGAGAGCTCAGGGCTTAGGACGTGATGGGCTTCGAGCCTCCCTCACCCAGCTGTGGATGGGGGCAGGGGGAGACAGGAGGACAGGAGAGGCAGAGCTCAGGTAAGCTTTCCTGGCTCACAGGCTGTGGCTGAGGGTGGGGGAGACAGATGGCGGCATTCAGGCAAGATTTGCTTACAGCCTGGTTCCTTAACAGGCCCCAGACCAGACTATGCATCCTTCAAAGTAGTTGAATCAATCTGAGCCTATGTTTCTGTGTTTTCAAATTCCATGCTTTTATCCATTATGCTGTTTTGCTGAACAAATGTATTTTGTGGTTTGCTTGGGCACCTAAGCAATGGCATTCATTCTGTTAATTAAAAACAATTAAATATTTTAATTATAATTTCTATTTTAAAAACACTTTGAGGAAAATGTCTGTAAACATTAAAGGTGTTTGTAGAAAACTGTCCACAATCAACTGCAGTGCCAACCTTTCATTCACTCAGTAACGTAAAATTTGTAAGCTGTGCATGTTCAGTAAGTATATAGTTGCATTTTATAGAGAATATAGTTCCCATGTGCCCTAAGCATAGTTTGTTCTCCCCACCACTTTTATGTGTCCAAAGTACTATATAACCTACTTATACAAACCCTTTGTTTTCTTTTTGTAATACTTTTGTTTTTAATTGACACCTATGTGTCATGTACAAGTTAATTCCTTACAGTAGGCATTCAACACCTGTTGAATATAGATAAATGAAAAAATGAATAAATTAAATTTGTCTCAGTTCTTTTCTCATTTTTATATGAAAATAGATTAGTGCTGCTTGGTACCAAAACAGTTTGTAACACAAAAGCTAATTCAGTTTTTCAAATCTTAAATAATACTCAAGATAATCTTATATTGCCCCCCAAAAGTTATTTTACATCATCACAAAAAATGAAAAACAATTTTTTTAAATAGAAGAAGACTCTTGATCCTCCCTTTTATTCCCAAACCTCTTATACTTTGATATTACAACTTGAAAAACATGGGCCTGTTGGTTACTCAAGACTTTCATTAACGTGAGTATTTATTATACCGGTTAAAACATAGCCATGTAAGTTAGTGTGCCTTGGGCTTAAAAAAATCAATCAGACATTTAAGGGACCAGAGCAGTGGAAATGAAATCAAATAACTTTGCAATAGTTCTAAATAATACTTAGTTAGATTTACATAAATGACTATTGAGAGAATTCTTACATAATTTATAGTTTGAGTCTACAATACAAGGTATAGATAAGACTGATTAGTACAATAAATGGGAATGCTTGAGTATAAGTGGATAGAAAGAGTTAATTTGTAAATAAAGAGAAATGTTGGAAACACAAATGCTTTAAAGTAACTGTTACCTCGATTTGGAGTTGAGCTAGAAATCATGGTGTTTATCATTTATTATTTTTATTTCTATGAAAATCTTGATATTTATGCTGACAATACTTTCCATAACATAAAATGCCAAGGAACTATTTTATTGAACCAATACATTAAAAATTTAATAATCAATTCAGCTTTTGCCAAGTAATCTATAAAAGCATATGTGCTTTTTCTATTGCTGTTTAGAATATTGCTTTGAAAATAAATAATGTGATAGTTAATGTAATTGCTCACTTGCCATTCAGGTAAAATCTCTTGGAGATCATGAGTGGAACAGGACTCAACAAATTGGCATGCTAAGCAGTCACCCTTTTGAAAGTGACACAGAAATTTCTGATATTGATGATGATGACAGAGAAACGATTTTTAGCTCAATGGATCTCCTCTCTCCAAGTGGTCATTCTGACGCCCAGACTCTAGCCATGATGCTTCAGGAACAATTGGATGCCATCAACAAAGAAATCAGGTGAGTTCAACTATTACTGAGAGTTTCAAGGTATAAGAAGACCTTGATACTAAAAATAGGATCATCAAATCAGAAGCATTGGCACCACCTGGGAGGGTGTTGGAACTGCAGCATTCATACCTCACCCTACACCTACTGATTCAGAGTGTGCATTTTCACAGAATTCCCTAGATATCTGTATATCTCCTATACAAAATTAGGATAGTCTTTGTAAGGAACACACATGAAACACACGGAAGTGATACGGGAATGTAAAAGAATGAGGTAAAGATAAAATCTTCTCCAATGAATTTTAAAGCATTTTTAATTAAAATTTACTGTCTAAGTGGTACTTATGGTGATCAGATACATTGTTGAAGTACATTTAACACTGCAGGAAAGGTACTAACTAGCATACAAATTAATGTACAGTCAGATCCTTAAAAGTATTTAGACACTGGAGTGAAATTAAACTATGACTGAGTTATTTGAAACTAGATATGAGAAATAGAACTATCACCACACAGTATCTAGAAATAGATGGTTTCCAAAGAGCAGATAACATTATAGAATAGAATTTATGCAACTTAGCATTTTAAATATTGAGAAACATTGTCACTATGATAGCTTAAATTTTAACTTATGTATTTTCTTGAATTCCAATGACATTTGCAGTCTTTTTCTATCATGAATTTGGCTAACTTTAGTGGAGAACTCTACTGTGTTAGGTGGATTTGTTTCCTTTCAAACATCAGGAACTATTCTTAAGTTGTTATTTCAACCAGTGAGAAGTGTTTACTATTTTGAACAATGCTTTTGTTTGTTCTTTTAGCCTGTAGCTTTAATCTGTGGACTTCCTATTTTGATTCAAATCTACCTACCTCTCCACTGTCATCACCATGTTGCACATTATAATAGTTTCTAGTTTCTTCATAGTATTTGGATTCCCAAGCTAGTCCAAACTGACACTGCAGCCAAAACAGACTTTTAAAAACCCAAATGTATTTGTGTACTTTCCCTTTTCAAGCCTTTCAGTTTTTCATCAGATATAGATCCTTTGATGGTCTGCGATGCGTCACCTACTTCAACGTTCTCTTAACCTTCACCTGGCATAGTCCAAGTTGCATTATACATGACTTACATTCTTTAAATGATCCAAGCTATCCCTTTGTTGTTGATGATTTTTTTTCCTTATGGAACATTCTCTGCAGTCCACACTCTTCTGCCCTAACTCTTCACCCACTTTATACTCACTCCCCGTAAAGAGCTCCACTATCACGTCTTCCACCTTTCGGTTCACTTCACTGTCCTTTAGTTCTTTGTCTATATCACTAGATTGTAAGTCATATAAGAGCTAGGAAGTGTATTTGTTTTTGCTCACTGTTTTATTTCCAGAACATAGCACTTTGCTTGATAATTAGAAAGTGCTTTATAAATATTTGATTCCTATAAATAGAAAAAAGAATATACAACATTAATTTCGACTGCATAACTCTTTCTGATTCTGTGCAGCTAATGATTGGACTCACTAAATAGATTTCAAATGAAGTACACACTCTTATGATATTTGTTTTCACCAAAAATATACACACATACCCTCAGTAACAACCCATATCTTTCCAGGGACTCTTAGCTCTCTTGCATTAGGGTAGTAATTCCTAGTAACAATCTTGGCCTAGATTAATTATTGACCCCAACACATTGATATCCAAATAATAAATTCAATATATTGTCTTTTGATATGTAACATTACTGACCCCCTGAAGATACATTAAAATAGTTGGTAATTATAAGAAATTAAGAAATACATAAAACTCAAGTACATAGCAACATTTAAAATAAATGGACACTTTCATATAAACTGTGGTAATATGCTAACACCAACCAGAATTTATCACTAGTTAAGATTCTTCGTCTTTTGTAAATTAATTATTTTTTTTAATTTTACATATATTTCACTGATTAATCTATTACAGTTGTCCCAATTTTTCCCCCTTTGCCCCTGTACTCTGTACCTCCCATTCTGTCTGGCAACCCCTCCACCCTTAGTTCATGTCCATGGTCATGCATATAAGCTCTTTGGCAACTCCATTTCCTTTACTATTCTTTTTTTTATTTTTATTTTTTTAATTATTTTTGTATTTTTTAAAAGATTTTATTCATTTATCTTTAGAGAGAGGGAAAGGGAGGGAGAAAGAGAGAGAGAAACAACAATGTGTGGTTACCTCTCATGTGGCCCCCACTGGGGACCTGGCCTGCAACCCAGGCATGTGCCCTGTCTGGGAATCAAACCGGCGACCCTTTGGTGTGCAGCCCATGCTCAATCCACTGAGCTACACCAGCCAGGGCCCTTTACTGTTCTTAAGATTCTACTGTCTATTCAGTACCTACCAATTTGTACTTCCTAATCCCTGTACCTTGTTTCCAATCTCACCCTTCCCCCTCCTAATGGATAATCCTCCACATGATCTCTACATCTATCATTCTGTTTCTGTTCTGCTTGTTTTTTTAATTTGTTTCTTAGGTTCGTTGTTGATAGTTGTGAGTTTGTTGCCATTTTAATATTCATAGTTTTGATCTTTTTCTTAAATAAGTTTTTTAACATTTCATATAATAATGGTTTGGTGATGATGAACTCCTTTAGCTTTACCTTCTCTGGGAAGCACATTGTCTGCCCTTCTATTCTAAATGATAGCTTTGCTGGATAGAGTAATCTAGATTGTAAGTCCCTGCTTTTTAACATTTTGAACAATTCCTGCCAGTCTCTTCTTGCCTGCAAATTTTCTTTTGAGAAATCAGCTGACAGTCTTATGGGAACTTCTTTGTAGGTAACTATCTGCTTTTCTCTTGCTTCTTTTAAGATTCTTTATCTTTAAACTTTGGCATTTTAACTATGATAAGTGGTCTTCTTTGTGTCCATCTTGTTTGGGATTTTCTGTGCTGCCTGGACTTGTATGTCTATTTCTTTCACCAAATTATGGGTGTTTTCTTTCATTATTTTTTCAAATAGGTTTTCAATTTCTTGTTCCTTCTCTTCTCCTCTGGTACCCCTATGATTCAAATGTTGGTACATTTGAAGTTGTCCTAGAGGCTCCTTAGCCTATTGTTGTTTTTTTGGATTCTTTCTTCTTCTTGCTGTTCTGATTGAATGTTTTTTCTAACTTATTTTCTAATTTATTGATTTGATTTGGTTCTAATTCATCCACTCCACTATTGATTCCCTATCAGCTTTTTGTTATCTCAGTTAGTGTCCCATTCAGTTCTGATTGGATCATTTTTATGCTGTTGAATTACCCACTTGAGCCTCCTAATAACCAGTGTTTTGAACTCTGCATCTGATAGATTGCTTATCTCCATTTTGTTCAGTTTTTTTTCTGGAGTTTTGTTCTATTCTTTCACTTGGGCCATATTTTGGCAACCTCCTTGTGTTTGTTTCTATATGTTAGGTAGAGCTGGTTTGTCTCCCTGTTTCAGTAGCATGGCATATTGTAGAAAAGCACATGGTAAGTTGGATGTTGCAGTAGCCATGGTGGGGCAACCCATGTGATCTAGGTTAATGGAGTCTCAGATATGGTGTTGTCATTCTGTGGGTGTGGGGGGGGGAAGGCTCGGAAGAGGGACAATGGCCACTGCCTGGCCTATGGAGCTTTGTCCAGGAGGAAGCTACACCCTGATACTAGCCCTGAACTGCACACTTCAGTTTCTCCCAATATTTCACTGGTGCCCTTCCAGCTGCTGCCCTAGTGCTAGAGTGCAGAGAGAGTGTGTCCACTCCTTAGGTATCCCTCCTGATTTTTATCCACCACACATGGATGTGGGGCCACCTGTTCCACACTCCACATTTCATGTCACCATGTCTGTGTGTCTCTGCATCTCCACCCCTCCTATCCATCTGGATCAATGTGACTTCTTTCATTCCTTGGTTGTCAGACTTCCATACAGCTCCATTTTCTGATGATTCTGGGTGATAGTTTTTGTGTGGTTTAGTTGTAATTTTTGCTGTGGCTGTACAAGGAGGCAAGCCATGTTTACTTACGCCTCCATCTTGAGTGGAAGTTCCTGAAAAATTTTTTTTTTTAATTCCTCTCCTCTGGCGTCTCACAGTTCACTGATTCTCTTACAGGGAGAGATCAGATACTTCAAATTCATTTGTCACTGCAACATTCAATAATCTATTCACCTATAGTTAGCTATGATTTACCTAATTTATTTTTGTAGTTTCATTTTTCCAGCCTTCTTTATGATTTCTATGGGAATCCCTCGCCAACACACTGGGACATCCTAAAAGAACTCTATTTTGTTGTTATTTTCTTTGCTTTCCACATATACATAAGGATTCAAAAGATCAGTGGAGTACTATTTGTTTTTTTCCAAATAAAGTGAGCATCAAGGTAACATTGAATTTCCTTTTGGATTAATCTTTGATTGACCTCTTGACTTGTCCCTCTAGTTTTGACTCTTACACAACTAATAGAATATTAGAGTTAATAACTATAAATCCTTTGTACAAAAGAACCACGTTGCCAGATTTTTCTGGAATAATTTTCTACCAATCATTTTAAATGTACGAAAATATTCTTTTGAAGAAGAGAAAGTCTCTCCATTAGCATGTGTTTAAAGCATTAATGATTCTATACTCTGATACTTGATAAAGCCTTCCTTTGGAAATCTGATCTTTGCTCAAGTTAAAGTGCATCCATGAAACAAACTTCAAAGTAGCAGACTTTAAATACTTTGTGTAAGTAAAAACTTATAATTAAGATTAGATGTGCTTAATATTTTTACTGACATTTTTAGAGCAGTTAGGGTTCACAACAAATTTCACTGAGAGGAAGTACAGATATTTTCCCATATACCACCTGATCCTATACACGTGTATCCTCCCCCATAATCAACATCCTCCACCACAGTAGTGTGTTTGTTACAACTGATGAACCTGGGTTAACACTTTACAATCACCCAAAGTCCATAGTTTACATTATTAGTTACTCTTGGTGTTGTGCATTCTATGCATTTAGAAGAATGCATAATGTCATCTAGCAATCTGGCATCAAACAGAGTGTTTTCACCGCCCTAAAAATCTGTTGTGCTCTGCCTATTCATCTTCTTCCCATCCCAGCCCCTGGCAAACGCTGGCCTTTTTACTGCCTCAGTAGTTGTGCTTTTCATAAAGTGTCATATAGTTATAATCAGATAATATGTAGCCTTTTTGGATTGGCTTCCTTTGTTTAGTCATATGCATTTAATGTTCTTCCACATCT
The DNA here is from genome assembly GCA_004027735.1 of Carollia perspicillata. Classification (NCBI taxonomy): domain Eukaryota; kingdom Metazoa; phylum Chordata; class Mammalia; order Chiroptera; family Phyllostomidae; genus Carollia; species Carollia perspicillata. The sequence continues at coordinate 8,779 of PVKM010009071.1, read as the reverse complement.
TTTCATAGCTTGAAAGCTCATTTTTTTAGTGCTGAATAATATTCCAGTTTATTTATCCATTTTCCTACTTAAGGGTATCCTGGTTGCTTTAAAGTTTTGGCAATTTTAAATAAAGCTGCTAGAAACATCCATGTGCAGGTTTTTGTATGTACATAAATTTTCAGCTCTTTTGTGTAAACACCAAGGAACATGATCACTGGATCATATGGTAAGTGTATGTGTAATTTTGTAAGAAACTGCCAAACTGTCTTCCAAACTAAATATGAAAAATGTCCTGGCTGGTGTGGCTCAGTGGATTGAGTGCTGGCCTGCAAACCAAAGGGTCACTGGTTCGATTCCGAGTCGGGGCTCATGCCTGGGTTGCGGGCCAGGTTCCCAGTAGCAGGTACATGAGAGGTAACCACATGTTGATGTTTCTCTCCCTCTCTTTCTCCTTCCCTTCCCCTCTCTCTAAAAATAAATAAATGAAATATTTAAAAAACCAAAATAAATATGAACAGACAACTTTGCAGTGATCATGACCTGAGGTTAAGAAATATATGCCCTCGGAATTCCCAATAAGCCATTTGTAGTTATGGAAATATATCAGTAGGTTCCTGTCCCTCTTTTTTCAAACAGACTCTTCTGATACACAGTTTCATTATACTGTGTAAAATATGTATAGATTCAGCTTAAATAGGGACTTTATGCAACCCAGCTAAAGCTCTATTTCTGTGTCTTTGAATACCTAATAGTGATATATACACATTCTTGGAGCTTGTTTCTATTTAAAGAAAAAGAGAAATAATTAGTGCTTTTTTTCTCAAAAAATTTTGTAGTAACAGTTTAATTTTTTATTATCTGTATCCATCTATCATCTATTTTTCCAACATTATTAAATTGTATAGTGCTTACTTAAAGAAGAGTTGGCTAAATAGGTATTAATGTTTTAAAAAGATTCCAGTTGATTTATTTATTGAGGATTTTATCAGTTACACTTTGTTATTGAATCAGAGGTAAAATTCAATAACTTTGTTAGAATCTAAGTTTCTAAAACTCTTATCATCCTCCGAGTTCAAGTGTAAGTTCAGGCTTAATAGCAAAAATTAATTAGGCAGGCAAGGAGTTTTTGTAGGTTATAGTATAGAAAAGGATCAAACTAAAAGTGGAGAGGAATCATGTATTACCTGGAAAGAGGGATTTTCTAAATTTCAGCCAGGAAGTCCCTGGAATTTATTGATAGTTATATTTCCTAGAGGAAAAAAGATTAAAATACCAGGTTTGTTATAAAATGCTCACAGAGAAGTTTTTGTTTATTTATTAGTATTACCGGACCATATAATGGATCAAAATTAAACTATCTTTCAGGCTAATTCAGGAAGAAAAAGAATCTACAGAGTTACGTGCTGAAGAAATTGAGAACAGAGTAGCTAGTGTGAGCCTGGAAGGCCTGAATTTAGCGAGAGTCCACCCAGGTACCTCCATCACTGCCTCCGTTACAGCTTCTTCACTGGCCAGTTCATCTCCCCCTAGTGGACACTCGACGCCAAAGCTCACCCCGCGAAGTCCTGCCAGGGAAATGGATCGGATGGGAGTCATGACACTGGTAAAATGATGAGTCCAGAGATACTTTACCGCCACTAGGGTTAAGGATACATTGTTGACATTGATCGGGTGTTTATTGCAGACTAAGGGCGTTCTCTGTGTTTCATTGTTCCTTTTGTCTTCATTTCACCACAACCCTGTGTGGTAGGCACAGATAGTAATCCCATTACCATATGAGGAGATGTAACCTGCATGGGTACAACTTTCCCAAGGTCATATGATAAGTAAATGGAAGAGTAGGAATCTAAATAGTTATTAGAAACAGGAGTGACTCAAACCATTAAGTACATTTTGATATCTTGATGAAATAAATTGGGATTTCTTTAACACAATAAATAACAAAAATTATTTTATAATTGCTTCAGTACACCAACATAGAACGTTAAAATTTCATGTATGCATACTATAAAATAATTTAAAAAGAATAAACATCAAAAGCATTAGCAGCAATTTCCTAATTTTGTTTTGGTTTTCATGTCAAGATTTTAATCTTTATTATTTAATTCTTTATTTCATTTAGCTTTCTATTTGTAATTAAATGTTGAAGGCATGAACTGGTAGGGATCTAAGTGCCCCTTGCTAAAAATAATACAGGAAACCTCTGGAAAATCAGGTTGTAATAACTACATAATGCCATGATGCTTGGACATTTAATTCTCACGTTCACATTGAAATTCTGAGGATGTTACATCAATAGAGAGCAAGTTAATGAAACTTTGAGAGTATGAGTAAATTGCCCATGTCCAAAACAGCTGGTAGGCAGAGCTAGAATTTTGCTCAGATTTGCTAACTCGAAAGCACGTTATACTATCTGTTCTGTGATTACATGGAAGTATGTTGAATTGACAATAATAATGAAGATTTAAATATTCTAGACTATTTGTAGAAGTAAAATTCTGTTTATATAATGAATATTAAAACTATATTATTAAAACAAAATTTTCTATTAAAATGAAAGCATTTGAGAAAAAAATTTTTAAAAGAAAGCATTAGGGGATAGAGTTTAATTAAAATGCAAATAGATAAAATAATAGTTGACACACTGTAAATTCTAGCACAAACATGAGAAATGGAGGAGAAATTAATAATCCTACAGAAAAATATGAAGTGTATATTATATTTCTGGCAAGAAAGTTGTAAAGCTTCTATAAAAGTTCACAATGTCTATGTGTGTATGTGTAATATCTGAACAAAAAGTTTAATTCATTTTCCAAATAAATGTTACAATAATTTGTGATATGGCTAACAAATTGTATATACATACACACACATACACAGATATATATATATAGTGCTCATATATATGTGTGTGTGTGCTCTCACCTTAGAGGAAAACTACATTATAAATAATAATTACCTTAGGTTTTTATTTTATCTTCATGAAATTTCTCTTATGCATGTAAGTTGAGGTATCTCCTCCTTTGATTATGAATTGAGAACTGAAACAGAAACTATTTACATGGTGAGGCGATATTTCCCACAGCAAACTTTACAGTTATGGGACTTCCATGCAATAAAGTCTATGTAAGAGAAGTGGTGAAATTAAAAAAATATATATCTCCTTAAGCTGTTAAGCCAGTGAGTCCTCTAGTTTCTGCTAATTTCTAGGTTTGATATTAAATATGTTTTTAAAATAAACAGAACAAGCAATGGCCAATCAGAAAAACTAATCAGAGCTGACACCACTCGATACAGCACAAAATTTTAGCCATTGTACTAAGATATACTAAGGCAATAACTGAGCTATGTTATGATCTACTTATTTTAGAAATCTAGAAACAATCCATTTGATCTTATTAACTAAAATGATATTATATTTGGCTTAGTTTCTACACATTTAATATGTGCTACATATACTGATCACCTCCTTTTTTCTAAAGCAAAGTAAGAACCGTCATCCACAGAGCAGTTCTGTCTGCATTCAAGGCAAGGGAACTTTGTTATCTCTGCACTACTGTTAGTTCCTCCCATTTTTACAGTCTGAGTGCTTTCAAACCTTCAAGTATTTTCATGAGCATCATCGTCATAAACCTTGACAGTGTTATTATTTTATATTAATAAAATGAAACGTATATAATATTTAGATGTGACGTTTTTGTGTGTGACAAGGATGCCAGTGCTTCCGTGAATTGCCTTGAGTGGACAGTCATAAATAAATCAGTGGTAGATGAACATTATTGCTCTACAATTAGAATCCTTAAAATATTTATAACATGCCCTGATGGTTAAAAAATGTTTAAAATGAAGTACTAATCACTTAATGAAATTTTGTCCTCAAATTCACTATTGTTATAGTGAAACAGGTAGATTTTCTTTTACATTAGAACATATTGGAAGAAAAATAATTTTGTTGGGTATAATTCATGTTTGAGTATTCAAAGAACATTAGAAATTTGAGGGACAGAAAATACATATTGTAAAGACATTGTTGTTTGGGTTGCATATGTTTTTGGTTTATTTACTTTTACTAGTTGTATTCACTGTTACCTCACCACAAATACTTAAGCTTAAATAACACTTTAGCAATATCTAGTTAGAATACTGGGTGGGGTAAATCAACCCATTTTCTGGTAACAATGAAAATGTAAAGTATAATGAAACATTTAACAAAAATTATTTTATTTACATAAGAAAAATAAACAAAGACATTAAGTGAATAAGGTTCACATGGAATCATAAAGAATTAGCTTTGTAAAAAAACTCTGTAAGATTATTGACAAGAAAGCAGCCGTCTGAGAATCATGTTACACTAGGCAGAGATTTTGATATTTGGGAATGGGGGATTTGTTAGAATCCAGGAAAATTAAGATCCCTTAGCAACAACATGTTTGCCCAAAGGAGGCTCATGGCTCTGCAGAGATGGGGAAAAGATGAGGAATTCGTTCCATATTTGTTTCTGGCCAGCTCAACACTGCACATGTGCTTTACATTCCCTGGGGCCTCACACCTCACGTTCCCTGCGCGCACACCCACCTCCTGCACGGTGACACGCCCCCACGCCATCGAGGAAGTTCCTTCTCCAAGGTAACTCCCTGGAGGAGTGTTTTTATAATGGCGAACAAATGAATATGAGCACAATTTATTTAGGAAAAAAATGAAATAAAAAAAAACCAAGGTAGAGATACGATGTACACTTGTACAATGGTGAAATGACAAGCATTAACTGGCTCTGTTTTATGTTACTTTCATCACTGCCAACCGCAGCCCAGCGATCTAAGGAAGCACCGGAGAAAGGTACTGTAATGGCTTGTATGTGATGACTAGTTGAATCCTGTTTTTTCCTATGAGAGCTTTAAAATTATATTCCCTCTAGTTAAATACTTTATTAACCTAAAAATGAAATATTAGAAGTATTTAAGTATTATTGAATTCTTTAAGTATGACCATCAGAGCAAATCACTTAAAAACAAAAAATTTTGAGGCTTGTTGGAGCAATGATTAGATCATGGGGACTAAGTATTTTGATTTTCTACACAACATTTATAGCGCTGTTGATACAAAGAATTAGATGATTTACTATCTGTACTAGAATAATGCTTCCTGTTTTAAAATGTAGACTTCACCATTATTCAGTTTATAGGGAGGCCAACAGATCAGGAGACAGCTGCAATGAAAAGATAACCAGTTAAATTTCCCAGTTATCTTTTAACCGGGTTATCCTTGTAGAGGACGGGGCTCACCACACTACACAGGGCCACAGGGAAGCCAGCCTGTGTGAGGAGACAGAGTGAGGGGAAAGTGTGGGCAGCTTTTATCTCATAGTTTCTGAGGGAAAGACAAGACAAGGCAAGGTAAGTAAAATTAGGATTGGCTGTTTTGAATCATTTTAGTGGGTTCTAGGTTTTAGGAACTGTCTCCAATACCTGGCCTGGAGCGATGAAGGCAGAGGAATATTGCTTCCTGGAGTGTAAGAGCCAGGTGGATAAGATGGTATGGGATAGAGATCTTGGTTGATTGCTTTTCACGTGGTAGGCATACTTTCCGAGGACATGGTTTGCTTTCCATAGGAATTAGCTGGCCCTGGAACAGCAGTGTCTCCTGCCTCCAATACCAGGGCATCAAAAATACAGAAAGTATGAAAGCAGAGCTAATATACTGCTTTCCTGTTCAGAATGAAATCAAGAGCATAAATATTGAATATAGGAAACAAAATGGACTCCAGTCCTGGGAACATAGGAGAAAATCTGAGTAGACTTTCAGTGCATATAAGAAAGAAAAAGTCACAAAGAAAGGTCCTGTTCAGAAATGCAGCCTCAAGGAATTCAGAGGATGACATGATTGATTGGTAAAAAAAAAAAAAAAAAGAGTAGGTTATGGAAGACCACAAGCTAAAAATTGTTACATATCAGACTAAGGAGTTACATGCATGATTCCATTTACACTTCAAAAGAAAATATTAAGATAAATATCCTGGCTTCCATTTTACTGATGAAGAAATGTATCCTCTCAACAGGTAAGAAATTAGCATAAATAAGAGAAACCAGGATTCAAATCCATCTCTGATTCCAAAGTTGTCTTCTTCAATTTTGTTAATATAGTGTGAGCTCTCAGCATTGTCCAGGGGAACAGTTTGTGTATAGTTTTCTTAAAAGCTGATATTTAAAAAGTTGGCATGGTTTAACTGTCAGAGCAAAGAGAGAAGGGTATTGTAAGAGGGTGTTTCAGGAAAAAAGTCCGGAAGCAGAAATCATCATGCTTAGCAGAAACAATCATGGAAAACAACCATGGTTAGATCATGACCTGTGAAAACATAAGCATCTATTGGGAAAGTGTGGAAGCACACTTCATGAGTTTAAAAGGGATGTGAGTTTAGAAAAGGTTTTCCATGGCATTGATGCCATGCTGAAAACAATTCTAGAAAATGATTATTTTAGTGGCACTATGCTAGTTGAAATGGAGAGAGAAAATTCTACTAAGATGCTTGCCTGAACTGTTAAGAGTAATCTAGACTTGTATAACAAGAGCACAAGCAGATATTTTCATTAGGTTTCTCCAATGAATGAAGCCTTTTTCATATATAAACACATTTATGCATAATACCTTATAGTAGAAACAAGCAAGATAATTGTGTAGACATAAAATGAGAACACGGCTTTAAAAATTTTGCTATAGCCAATCTTGGAACTTCTTCAGAACTTCTGCAACTACTTCAAGCTGTGATTTGTCAGTGTTTCTCTCATTACACACACACACACGTGCGTGTGTATACACATATATGCACAATGCTGCTATGAATAAATTATAAACATCATTGTGAATATATACCTTTAGAATTAGCTTTGATTATTGATAGGTCTTACTTTAATACACCTATATCTCTCTATCTCTGGCAAAATTTGTGCTATCCAGAATTTTCCTGGATTCTGTTATAATTGTTCTTTAAGGAAATCCCTTGTCTCACCTTCTTAGGGGTCTCTGTGTGCCTTTGTTAATTTTCACACGACAGGTAGTGAAATAAAATAGTTTGCAAGAATTATATTTTTACCTTTTATTATTGTGATTTTAAAAGTTTTTATATGCTCATATATAAGCTGCAACTCCCTTTTAAACACCTGAAATATATTTCTTTAGCATGGCTAATTTAAAACATAAACTTTCTCTAATAAAGTCATAGATTCACAACTTGTCTTCTCACTTCAAAACCCCCCACTTAATAGATGTCTGTTTTATGATAACCTGACTATGCCTTTTCTTAGTAAATTTGCTCCAATTTTTTAAAAGCATTTATATTCTGGTATATTAAAACATTTCAAAATAGCTTTTTCATGGTCCCTGCATAGTGATCTGTGGTACTTATTTACTCCTAAATACTTTCTCTAGTTGGATCTTGTTTACTCTAACTGGAGTGTCTTCACTTTTAAAGATTTATTAAATTCACATTCTTTAATAATGTGACTTTGTGTATGTAAAACCTATATGCCCCAAGTTTTCCTTTTGTTTGTTTTTGTAATAGATTTACTCAGATAGCCTTGTTTTGATGATTCTCCATTTTTGTTCATTTCAGTTGAAATTTGAAAGAGTGCATCTGAATGTATTGTTTCTACTTCTAGATCGCAGTGGTGGAAGAGGATGGTCGGGAAGATAAAGCAACCATTAAATGTGAAACTTCCCCTCCTCCTACCCCTAGAGCCATCCGGATGACTCACACCCTCCCTTCTTCCTACCACAATGAGGCCAGAAGGTAGGCTCTCCCAGCACACTGTGCCATGCATGCTCCCCGCAGGAAAACCTTCCTTTCAGTGTGGTCAAGTAGACTGTTTAAAATTTTATATAAAAAATTTTAGTTCAACTTGTGAAATAAATAAAAAACATACCACTTGTGAAAAAAGTACATTTTCATTCTGAGATCCAATTTTTAGTTTTAAAATTAACATCATATTTGTGGTCTTGTTGCTAGCCATATTTATAGGAATAGCTCTTCTATTTCTGGTGTATATTTTCTATAAATGGAATCAGGCTAAAGGAAGAACTTATTAGGAATAGCAACAAAAACTAAAGGGATTCTAGGATGTAGGGGCAGAAATCTTTTCCCATCTTCCATTTTGGATTTTTTGACTGGTCTAAATTAAATTGAAATAAGACACATTAACAGAAGAAACACATGTTTTATTTATGTGGGAGCCTCATAAAATTGTGAGGCTCCCTGGCAGCCGGGCTTGTAGTGAGGCTTATATGCTGCCCTGTGCTAAGGGAAGGGGTTAAGGACTGGGGGCTTCACAGGGGAGGAAGGTAATTCATAGAGAAACGAGAAGATGATCTGTTTGGTAGATAAATGCTAGCTATGCTTCCAGCATTGCCCCTCTGATATAAAAATACCCCCCTCTTAATAGCTCTCTTCCTCATACAGGTCCCTATGTAACTTCTTTTAGGCATTTAAGGCCAGGGTGGTGGTTAAAAGCTTCTTCTGAGAGTGCTAGACCCAGACTCTCTTCAACTTAAAATAATTCACATGCCAAAGTGGCACAGGCTGAGGTTATATATTCTTCCCTCCAAAACACAAGACTGTAAATTTGGATTGCTGTGTAAGAGTCATTAATGTCAGAAAATTCCCTGATCGTGCCTCATTTACTTTTAGCTGACTGGAAGGTAAGCCGTCTTTTGGGTGCTGTTGCTTCTTGGGCAGAAAATTCTTAGAAAGGAAAAAAAAAAGCACATTTACAAAATCTCGAAGGACAAGATAAAGTTAGATTGGAAA
>PVKM010009070.1:0-37662 GCA_004027735.1 Carollia perspicillata | reverse complement strand
TGAACATCAGGAGGAACACCTCAGGAGTGAGAGACCACAACTCCTTAGTAGACCACCAAGCCCAGGGTTCCAGTCCCAGGAAGCTAATTCCCCATAACTTCTGGCTGTCAAAAATGGTGGGAGTTGGGGCAGTGGAAGCAACTGCGGGATTCTCAAGAGTCTCCTCTTAAAGGGTCTACAGTACACTTAAGGCATATACAGACTCACTTCCTCTGGGCTTCAGCACCAGGCCAAGAGCTGGCAGGGCACAAGTGATCTACAAACATACATTAAAGTGCCTGGCATCAGGGTGAGTGCGAGGGGACAGCTTTCTCCTGACAAAACTCCAGAAGCCAGGCAACAGCATTGTCCCTGTTCTGAGCCCTCTCCTACACAGAGCCATGGAGTGATGTCATCGTAACAGACCTCGTTCACAGGGGATGCCCCGCCTTGGTGACTATCTAAGGCTCTGCCCCATCCAAATTGTTGCTGTGCTTTTCTACAGTAGGCCATGCTACAAGACAGGGAATCAAAGCACTCTACCAAACACATAAAAACCGCCATACCGAAGCTGCCAGAATGAGGAGACAAAGAAATATGGCCCAAATGAAAGAACAGAAAACAAACTCCAGAAAAACAACTAAACAAAATGGCGATAAGCAATCTATCAGATGCAGAGTTCAAAACACAGGTTATTAAGATGTACAAGGAACTCATTTTGTACTTCAACAAGCCCAGGCAGAAATGAAAGTGTACACTAAGTGAGATAAAGAAAAATTACAGGGAACCAACAGTGGAATGGATGAAGCTGAAAGTTAAATCAATGGTTTGGAACATATGGAAGAAAAAAATTGGAAGAGCAAGAAGAAAGAAGAATCCAAAAAAAAACAAGGATAGTCTAAAGAAATTCTGGGACTGCTTCAAATGTAGCAACATTCAAATTATAGAGGTGACATGAGCAGAGAAAGAGCAAGAAGTTCACAGCATATTTGAAAAAATAATGGAAGAAATCTTCCCTAATTTGGCAAAGGAAATAGACATACAAGTTTAGGAAGCATAGAGAGTCCCAAAGAAGATGGACACAAAGAGAACCACATTGAGACGATCATAATTAAAATGATAGGGTTAAAGATAAGAATCTTAAAAGCTTCAGCAGAAAAGCAGGTAGTTACCTACAAAGGTGTTCCCATAAGATTGTTAGCTGATATCAAAAGAAAGTTTGTAGGCTAGAAGGGACTAACAAGAAGTATTCAAGTTGATGGAAAGGGCCTATAACCTCAATTACTCTATCCAGCAAAACTATCATTTATAATGCAAAGGCAGATAAAGTGCTTCCTAGACAAGGTAAAACTAAAGGAATTCATTGTCACCGAGTCATTATTATGTGAAATGTTAAAGAGACTTATTTGAGAAAAAGATCAAAACTATGAAAATTAGAATGGTAATAAATTCACAACTATCAACTGAATCTAAAAAACAAGCTAAGTAAAGAAGCAGAACAGTAACAATCATAGATATGGAAATCATTTGGAGGGTTATCATTTGGGGTGGGATAGGGTGAGTAGGAAAAAGGTACAGGGATTAAGAAGTACAAATTTGTAGCTACAGAATAGACAAGGGAATGTTAAGAACAGTATAGGAAATGGAGTAGCCAAAGAACTTATATGAATGACCAATGAACATGAACTAAGGAGGGGCAATGCTGGTAGAAGGGTGTGCAAGGTGGAAGGGGCAAAGAGGGAAACACTGGGACAACTGTAATAGCATAATCAATAGAATATATTTTAAAAAGATAATGTTACATTTTTAGAAATTCATGGTTCAAAGAAGCAATATTGGATATTTTACTGCATTTGTAAATGAATACCTATAAAATATTTCATTAATAAATTATTAGATGCCTTACCATATGATCTCACCTTTAACAGAAACCTAAACAAAACAAATAAGCAAGCAAAATATAACCAAAGACATTGAAATAGAAAACAGGCTGACAGTAACCATAAGGGAGAGGGGAAAGAATTTCAGGGGGAAAGGGGAAGGGGTCACAGGAACAAGTATAAAGGCCACGTGGACAAAAAATTAGGGGGGTGGAAATGGGAGGGAGGTGGGGAGCACTCGGGGGGAAATGGGATGGAAGTAAAAGACAGAAAACTGTACTTGAACAACAACTAAAATAAAATTTAAAAAATGCAAAAAATAATTAAATTAAATTATTGGATGTATTATTTTCAACTGGATAGTGGACACTACATTGTTTATTTTATAATTTTTAAAGTATATTTTATTATGCTACTACAGTTGTCCCAATGTTTTCTTCCCTTCTCCCCGCTATGCCCTGCACCTTCACACCCACCAGCATTCCCCACTCCTTTAGTTCATGTCCAAAGTTTGATTGTACATATAAATTCTTTGGATTACCTGTTTCCTACACTATTCTTAACCCCTCCCTATCTATTTTATGCCTGCCAATTATGCTTCTTATTTCCCATATCTTCTTCCTCATTTTCCCTTCCCCCTCCCCACTGAAAACCCTCCATGTAATCTCCATTTCATTGGTTTTGTTCTTCTAGTTGTTTGCTTAGTTTTTGTTTTTTTTTTATGTTCAGTTATTGATAGTATGAGTTTGTTGTCATCTTACTGTTCATAGTTTTTGATTTTCTCTTTCTTAGATAAATCCCTTTAACATTTCATTTAATAAGGGCTTGGTGGTGATGAATTCCTTTAATTTGACCTCATCTGGGAATTACTTTATTTGCCCTTCCATTCTAACTGATAGCTTTGCTGGATAGAATAATCTTGAATGTAGGTCCTTGCCTTTCATGACTTCAAACACTTCTTTCTAGCCCCTTCTTGCCTGTAAGGTTTCTTTTGAGAAATCAGCTAACGATCTTATGGGAACTCCTTTGTAGGTATCTCCCTTCTTTTCTCTTGCCCCTTTTAAGATTCTCTCTTTATGTTTAATCTTGGATAACTTAATTATGATATGCCCTGGTGTGTTCCTCCTCGGCTCCAATTTCTTTGTGATTGTCTGGGCCTACTGGACTTCCTGGAAGTCTATTTCTTTTGCCATATGAGGGAAGTTTTCCTTCATTATTTGTTTAAATAAGTTTTCACTTCTTGCTCTTGTTCTTCTCCTTCTGGCACCCTCATGATTCAGATGTTAAAGTGTTAAAGTTGTCCCATAGATTCCAAAGCCTCTCCTCATTTTTAAAAAAGATTGTATTTATTTATCTTTAAAGGGGAAGGGAAGGAGAGAGGGAGAGAAATATCAATGTATGGTTGCCTCTCGTGTGTCCCCTGCTGGGAATTAACCTGCAACCCAGGCATGTGCCCTGACTGGGAGTTGAACCACGATCCTTTGGTTCACGATCCTTTGGATCCTTTGGTTCTAAATCCACTGAACTACACCACCCACGGCTCTCAGTTTTTTGAAGTCTTGTTTCTTCATTCTGTTCTGGTTAGATATTTCTTCCTTTTATTCCAAATAGTTGATCTGAGTCCCAGTTTCCTTCTCTTTACTGTAGGCTCCCTGCATATTTTGCTTTATTTCACTTTGTAAAGCCTTCATTTCTTCCTTCATTTTGTGATCAAGCTCAATTAGTTTGGATATCCTGCTTACCAGTGTTTTGAATTCTGCATCTGAGATGTCATCTATCTCCTCATTGCTTAGCGCTTTCTCTGGAAATTTGATCTATTCCTTCATTTGGACCACATTTCTTTGTCTCTGTCCATCTGTTATGTTGTAAGGGGGCAGAGCCTTAGGTATTCACCAGGGGTGGGCAACCCTCTTTCCTGCCCTGTGGTACTGTCTGTAGGGGAGGTATTAGAGAGAGATCAATGCCGCTCCCATGTAATCAGTTCCCTTTTAATTGTAATCATGGTTTCTTTAGTTGTGCAGAAGCATTTTAATTTGATGTAGTCCCATTTTTTTATTTTTTCTCTTTATTTCCCTTGCCCTAGGGATATATTGGCAAAAATGTTGCTACATGAGAGATCTTAAAATTCACTGCCTATGTTTTCCTTTAAGATTGTATTGTATGATGACTTGTATTTAAATCTTCTATCCATTTTGAGATTATTCTTGTGTATGGTATAAGATGGTGGTCAAGTTTCAGTTTTTGCATGTACCAGTCCACTTCTCCAAACACCATTTATTGAAGAGGCTATCTTTATTCCATTATATGATGTTGCTGCTTTGTCAAATATTAATACACTTTAAAGATGTGGGTTCATCTCTGATTCTGATACTATTTTTCATTGATCTATGTGTATGTTTTATGCCAGTAACAGAGTCTTTTGATTACAGTGTCCTTGTAGTATAGTTTGATATCAGCCATTGTGATCCCTCCAACTTTATTCTTCTTTCTCAAAGTTGCTGGGGTTATTCAGGGTCTTTTTTTGGTTCCATATAAATTTTTGGAATATTTGTTTTAGATCTGTAAAATATGCCATTCATATTTTAATAAGAATTACATTGATTTTATAGATTGTTTTGGGTAGTATGGACATTTTAATTATGTTAATTCTTCCAGTCCATGAACATAGTATATGCTTCCATTTATTTGTTTCTTCCTTAATTTCTTTTTTTGGTATTCTATAGTTTTACAAGTATAGGTCTTTACCTCATTGGTTAAGTTTATTTCTAGGTACTTTATTTTGCTTCCTATATGGGATTTTTCCTCCTAGCTTCTCTTTCTGATATTTCATTGTTGGTATACAAATATGATGTCAATTTCTGAATATTGACTTTGTATCTTGTTACTTTGCCAAATACACTTATTAGGTTGTGTAATTTTTTGGTGGAACCAATAGGGTTTTCTATGTACACTGTCATATTGTCCGTAAGTAATGACAGTTTTACTTCCTACTTTACAATTTAGATGACTTTTATTTCTTCTTCTGGTCTGATCTCTGTGGCTAGGACTTCCAGTATTATGTTAAATAAATGTGGTGAAAGCAGATACCCCTGTATTGTTCCGGATCTTAAGGGAAACACTGTTAGTTTTTTGCCATTGAGTATGATGTTGGCAGTAGGTTTTGCCTATATGGTTTTTATTATGTTGCATTATGGCCATTCTATTCCCACTGTGGTAAGTGTTTTTGTCACAAATCAGTGCTGGACTTTATCAAATGTTTTTCAGCATTCATTGTTATAATCATGTTTTTGTCTGTCCTTTAGTTTATGTGATGTATCACATTTATCGATCTGTGGATATTGTATCATCCTTGAATCCTTGCAATAATCCAACTTGATCATGATGTATTATCTTTTTGATGTATTACCTTTTTAATGTATTACTGGATCTAGTTCATAATATTTTTTGAGGATTTTATCATCTATGTTCATCAGATACTTTGGCCTGTATTTTTTTTTTTCTTTGGTGTGTATTTATTTGGTTTTGGAATTAGAACAATACTGACTTCATAAAAGAGTTTGGAGGTCTTTCCTCTTAAAGTTTTTGGAATTATCTGAGAAGGATAATTGATAGCTCTTCTTTGGATGTTTGGTAAAATTCACCTCTGAAGCCATCTGGTCCAGGACTTTTGTGTTCCAGGAGTTTTTTTTATTACTACTTCAACTTCCCTATTTCTTATTAGTATTCAGGATTTCTGCTTTTTCCTGATTTGGTTTGGAAAACTGTATGTTTCCAGAAACTAATTCATTTCACCTCAGTTGTCTAATTTGTTGGTCTATAGTTGTTCGTAGTAATTTTTTACAATTCCATTCATTATTTAAAAACATGTTGTTCAGCCTCTATGTAGTTCAAAGATTTAAATTTTTTTTCATGAGGTTGGTTTCTAGTTTCAAGACATTGTGATTTGAGAAGACACTTGATATGATTTAAATTTTTTGAATTCTTAAGGTTTATTTTGTGTCTTACCATGTGATATATCTTTGACAATGATCCATGTGCATTTGAGGAGAATGTATTTTTTCTTTTTGCTTCCTTGGGGTGAAATGCTCTGTAAATATCAATTAAGCCCATTTGGTATAAAGTGTGATGTAATGCTGCTTTATCCATGTTTATTTTTTTCTGGTATATTTATCTATTGTTTACAGTGGGGTGTTAAAAATCCCCTACAATGACTGTATTGATGTCGATCTCCTTCTTAAAGTTGTCTAAGATTTTCTTTCATATATTTAGGTGTTCTTATATTAGGTGCATATATATTTATTAGGGCTATAATTTCTTGTTGGACTACTCTTTTAAGTATTACATAGTGATTTTTTTGTCTCTTATTACAGCCTTTTGTTTTGAAGTCTATTTTGTCTGATATAGGTATTGTTACCCTAGCTTCTTTTTCACATTCATTTGCATGTAATATGTTTTTTTTTTCTACCTCATTCTCTTTCAGTCTGTAGAATTATTTTGTTCTGAGGCAGGTCTCTTGTAGATAGCATATATACAGGCTGTGCTTTCTTTTCTACTCAGCTATCCTATGGCTTTTGATTGGGACATTTAATCCAGTTATATTTAAGGTTATGACTGATAGGTATTTGTTCAGTGCCATTTTTTTCCCTTTGTGTTCCTCTCTCTCCCTCTCTTTCTCTCTTTCTCTATTTCTTATTCTTAAAGCAGTCCTTGTAGCATTTATTGCAGTGGTGGTTTGATGGAGATGGACTCCCTCAGCATTTTTTTTTTAATTTATGGGAAGCTCTTTATTTCACCTTCCATTTTAAATGGGATCCTTGCTTGTTAGAGTTGTCTTGGTTGCTGATCCTTGTTTTTATTACTTGAAATATTTCATGCCATTCTCTTCTGGCTGGTAGTGTTTCTATTAAAGGTGATGGGATTATTGGAGCTCTCTTTTATGTTACTAGCTATTTCTTCCTTGATGCCTTTAAGATTCTCTCTGTCTTTAAATTTTGCCACTTTAATTGTAACATGTCTTGGAGTAGGCTTCTTTTTTTTTTAAGACTTTATTTACTTATCTTTAGAGGGGAAGGGAAGGAGAGAGGGAGAGAAATTTCAGTGTATGGTTGCCTCTTGTGCATCCCCTGCTAGGAACTGGCCTGCAACCCAAGAATGTGCCCTGACCGGGAATCGAACCGCAGTCCTTTGGTTCACAGGCCCACGCTAAATCCGCTGAGCTCCACCAGCCAGGGCTGCAGTAAGCTTCTTTGGGTTCATATTACTTGGGACTCTCTGTGCTTCTTGAACTTGTGTTATGTTTTCTTCACCAACTTAGGGAAGATATCTGTCATTATTCTTTCAAACAGATTTTTTGTCCTTCCTTTCTTCACTTTCTGGTAACCTTATGATATGAATACTGTTACAGTTCATATTGCCCCAAATCTCTCTTAAACTATTCTCATTCTTTTTAAGTCTTTTTTCACTTTGTTGCTCTAACTGGGTATTTTTTTCTACCTCATCTTCTAACATGATGATTCAGTCCTCTGCTTCATCTAGCCTGCTTTAATTCTTCCAGTGTATTCTTCAGTTTAGGTATTATACTCTTCACTTCCATCTGGTTCTTATTCAAATATTCTATGTCCTTTTTCACAATCATTTAGTTCCAAGTTTCTTGTTGTTCCCTTAAACTTCCTTGTAGTTCTCACTAAGTTCCTTGAGTATCATTGTAACCATTATTTTGAACTTTATGTCTGATAAGTCGCTTGCCTCGGCTTCATTTAGCTCTTTTCTGGGTATTCCTCATTTCTTTTTGATTGGGCATTGTTTTTGTCTTCTCATACTAGTCGACTCTGCTTCTGTGTTCTAGATTGATTTGCTTTAACTTCCCAACATTAGGGGTTGGTCTTATGTCCTATGGGACTCCATAGTGCAGCCTCCTTGATCTCCTGAGCTGCATATTATCACATGCTTTTATGCAATTTGTGTGGGCTCTCCTGTTGTGATTGGGTTTTGATTGCTGTTGGCCCATTTGTCAGTAGATTCTCACCTATAGCTGGCTGACTGATAATCTTGACCCCCATCAGGTCTTATATGCTGTTGTATAGTTATGGAAAGACAAAACAAAACACTACAGGAAACAAAACCATGCAGGTAAAAAAATACCCCCCAACAACAGCAATATCAAGGACAAGTAAGCAAAGATTAGTAAAGATTAATAAAGATGGAAAGAGAATAACAAATTTCTTATAACCTCCCAAGTGTTATAAGAAAGGAAAGAAAGATATGAGAAGATAAAGGGAGGAGAAATAATAAGAATAAGGAATAAAACAAGAAGTCGCCAGAAAAGGTCAAAGAGAGGGAAAAAATAAAACTTAAAAATGCTAATAAGAAAGAAAACAAAGAACACAAAATAGACTAAGAAAAAAAGTGTAAAATATGACTTTTGAGATTAAAAATATTTAAAATTTTTAGAACAAAACTAAGGAAAAGAAACATTGTTTAAAAAACTATGTAAAGGAAAAAATAATGCAAATAATGAAAATGAATAAGGTAGAATTTGTCTCAACAGAGTTTGGTGATTGCTTGCTCGCTTCTCCATCCCCATAGGACTGAGGTATTGTTTGAGCTGATGTTAGTCAATGTCCGATGCTGTCCCTGTCCAGCTCTAGGTACCTTGTTCAAAGCTACAAGTAATCCAGGGCCTGTGGCTATATGCTTTGGCCTTGGCTACATCAGTTATGGTCCTCACTACTCTGTACTGCTGGCTTTTTATCAGCAAAATGTCCAGGGGTGGGTCATCTAACAACTGCAAACACCACAGGTATCACTTCCACCTACCCCTATCTATAGACCTGACATTAGTCTTAGCCTAGCTGCTGACCTGTCTGTGTCTGAGAGGGCTTCTGGTATACCTGGAAGGATGGGAACCCTGAATCCCTTTTAGGAGGATCTGTTCAGATGTCATAGAAGATGGTGAGTGTGTTCCTTCACCCCTGTACCACACATCTTGATTTGTCCCAGTTTATTTCCAGTAGTGTATAGTTTCTGATGCGTTAGCTGTCTCTTTTGTGTGAGGGACCAATCTATGTAAAATGATAAGCTCTTTCCTGCATGAGGCTGGTGGCAGCTCTGTATAAGAGCAGAGATTTTCTGGGGTCAGCTTTCCTTTTTCAGACTCTCTGCTCTTCCCTCTGGTTGTCTGGTTTCTCTCCAGAGCCTTTTGATTAGTGTCTGTAAGCTGAGACCAGGTCTTTTGAAAAAGGGATAGCAGGATTCCAGTTTGTTGGAATTGCAGTCTATAAGGCACTCAGTAGAAGGAGAGTAGCTTCTACTCAGAGACAACCTTTTCGGTTTTTGCCAGAGACTCAGTCTCTTGCTGCCTCATGAGGGCTCACTGTTGTTTCAGGATAGAGACATTCATCTTTCCCCTTTGCAGGAGCAGGCTCAGCAGCCCTGGGCTTCAGGGGATAGATCAAGACAGCCTCCCATTGGGGTTGGGACAAGACCAGACTGCAGGTGGGGACTAATTTTTTTCTCAATTGAAGACCTCAATAAGAAGCTAAGCTCTCTCTTCTGCTCCCAGGAATTAACACAGATGATACTGGATCCATGAAAGTGATTTTTTAAAAAAATTCTAAAACAAGAAAGAGCTCTTGGAACTTAAAAATATAATGACAGGCATGAAAACATTCAAAGGATATGTAGAAGGTAAAATTGAGATTACATTAGAGAAATTAAAACAAAAATTTAGAGACAGAGAACAGAAAAATTAAGAAAAATGGAAGCTGTGATGGATAATTTTATGTGTCAAATTGACTGGGCCATTAAGATGCTCAGACATTTGGTGAAATATCATTTTGGATGTGGCTGTGAGGATGCTTCTGGATGAAATTAATACTTAAATCGATAGACTGAGTAAAACAGTGTGGGTGAGCCTCATTCAACCAATTAAAGACCAAACAGCATAAAAATGCTGAGTCAGGAAGGAACCCTTCTGCCTGATTACCTTGAGCTGGGACATTGGGATTTTCTTGCCTTCCACTTCCAACTGAAACATTGCCTCTTCTTGAGTCTTGAGCCTGCCAGCTTTTAGACTAGAAATAACACCATCTTCCTTCCTCATTCTCAGGCCTTTGGACTCAGACTATAATCTCACAGCTTCCATAGTCATTTAAACCAATCTCTTATTGGTATGTGTATATTTATATATACATCTTATTGTACTACTTGTTATGTTTCTCAGGAGAATTCTGATTAATACAGAGGCCATATTTATATCATCTGAATAAGAAAAAAATAATATAGAAAAAATAAAGAAGAAAATTGTCAAAGAAATAATGTAATAAAAATTCCCAGAAACCAAATACAAGGTTCTACATTTTGAGAACCAGAATGCGTTCAACAATATGCTTAAAAATGAAACCACACTAAGACCTTATGAAAAAGTCCAAAACACTGGGGATTAGGAGAATTACTTGAACCTTCCAGAGAGGGGGGAAAGGGAAAAGATAAGAATAACAGGAATCAGAATGATGACTTAGCCTATTACCATAAGTCTCATACTGACTTTTTTGGACAATATTTGAAGCCAAAGTATCCTTTTAATAAAAGGGATGAGAAGTATCTGAACAGATGGGCTTTTAGAAATGTGAAGATATGCAACAAGCTAAATGATGGTGAACTTTTTCAGGACAAGAACAATATTATGTATTTCTATGTATTGGGCACCTCGTATTCTGAAACATAACTTCTCAATAAATTTATCTTGAATGAATAAAAATGAATGATCAGATAAATAAGTTTTTTCATTCTTTTTGGCAAAGTCCTAGGATCTTTCTTACTTAAGATAACTGAAAATGTGGCAAGCACTGTGAAAAGTAATAGATAAATGAAGGTTTAGGAACAAATACTTCTAAGAATCTAAGACAGAGGTTTCAAGAATGCACACACTTTTGAAAGAGAAAATCCTGTCCACATTAAACACATGTCAGACACACTAACCATGATGCTTTATGTCCCAGAGTCATAACTGCTGGTGTTTAGTCCAGTTAATTTTGTCTCTAGTTAAAAAGGGTAAACATACTTATTAGAGTGGCTAAAGATTTCCAAAGCAGAGTGAATTTTGGGTTTTTAGCCAACAGAGGAGACTAATGGTGCAAAAATTCTAAATAGATAATTTATTATTAATATATTTTATTTTGATTTAGAACATATTACTGATTATTCTATTGATTTGCTTTCATGTCACAATTAGCCTGTATTCCTCAGGCACTGAAAATATATTAGGTGTCAAGAAGATAGGCTGGAAGTAGACATATTTTTTTTTAATATGTATTGTAGAATTCCAAACCGATGTCTTTAGTTAAGTAATTCCAAATGAGTTCAAATAATTAAGTTCACTTTTTCTTTCATAATCCAATTCTCTGGAGCAAATTGCTATCAGACATCTGAGCTAAAACAAGTCAGAGTTTAGATTCCTTGGTGGCAACAGGAAGCAAATTTCAAGAGTTGCAACTAAAATTAAGAAAGTGATATGTGGGACATAGTAGATGGGGTAAGGAGGACTGATAGACAGAAAAGAATATGCGGATCCCTTCAAGATTTGTCACATGTTTGGAGAAAAGATGCCTGAGTGTGACCACAAAGACCAAAGGAAAATGAGTAGAAATTTGGCTGGCATGGTGGCTGTTTGCATGATACAGAAGTACTGGCTGTATCTGACTTAAAATTCTCCTTGGATGTTTCACTTGAGAATATGGGGGTGGAGGGAGAGGGATACTGGAGTTTTAGGGCTGGGTATTGACATCAGAATGAGGCCAGTGTTGGGGTTATAAAGCATGATGGGTGAAGCTAAAATAAAATGACAGCATATTGGAACTGCCTATCCAATTACTGAGTTAGAGTCTATTCCTTGGAATGCAAGATGGGTGGTCACAATAAATCCAAAATAAAAACACACCAGAGACATGAAAAGGAAGGAGAGAACCTGGCAAGCCTGAAACTCATGTTGTCACATTCACCCTTTGGCATTACTCTCAAAGAAGTGTGTGTCAAGAGTGGTACTAATTTCACACTTGCTATATTTATCACATTTCCTCACCATGAGTAAGTGGGGTCAAGCCTCTGACAGAGATTCTTCTCTAAACCTCTGAGCTTTTATGTTTTTTACTTTATTTTTTGCCAGCCTAAGAATGAAGATGTGTTGAATATGACTGTCTCACTATGGAAAAATGACTCTGTGAGGAGGAATTCACCACTCTTGGCCAATCAAAGACCATTAATTTATACCATAAAACAGACACCCAGAGAATACAAGTGGCACTGTACTGCTCAGCGGCTTCTTGCAAGTATAAACAAAAACCTTGGTGGTTGCCGTTGACCTGCTATTTTTCAGAATCCGACCAAATTTTAGATTGGAAACAATCATGCAGGGATATCAATGTCCCTGTGAGATCTAAACATTTTTTCTAAACTTATTTCCATCTGTCACTTGGCTGTCTCTACCTAATGACATATAGCTTGGCTCCTCAGAAAACAAGTGAGATAGAGTTCAAGGTGCTTACACACTAACTGATAAAGAATAGATTAAATATTTGATATGTGTGTGTCATAACTCTCTGTTATTCTGTAAGGGCCAATATTTTGGTGGAATCTTTACATTAATAACCCTTAGTTTGTGTCCCATCTCACAAAGGTTCTTTAGAGTGACCAATGCATTCATAAAGCTTAAAGCTCAAAAATCTGTTGTTTACTTCCTGGAGTTCTGTGATCTAAATATTATCATTGACAGTGAAACCAATACTACAGAAGCCTGAGGTTGTGGCTAATTCTCATATGTCATTAGAAAGAAGATGCAAAAATAGTCCTTGACCTTTAAATAGAAAGTTGTACAAACATAAAAAAAAAGATGACAATAATGAAAATATTTTTCAAAGTGATGGTATCCTAGTAACTAATAACCACTTTAAGAGCCACCAAGAAGAGCAACTTATTTCAACTGAATTTACTTAGTTTTCAAAGATTGACACCAGTTCCTCCTTCTTTGATTATTATACTCTTCAGTGGATGGTTTTTTTGTAGGCAGCCATGTGCAGCTGATAAAAGCAGGGAACATGCTAGACATGATTAAACATATGCTTGTATATTCCACACAGAACAAACTAAATTTTTCATCATGTGATTAGACATCCCGATTTGCTTATGTCAGTCACACTTTATATCTGTTGTCCCAGTGTCCCATGGAACCAAAGCTCCCTTTTACTCTCAGATATGTCCCAGTCTAGATGATCAATAATATGGCCACTCTTCTTACTCAGCACACTGACTTTTCCCCAGATTTTCAAGTCTTTATGTCTGCACAAGGTTATCACTAGTGGAAGACAACATGGGATGACCATAATAGCTGTTCCAAACACCTGACTACTATAGTATCACTTCAGAGGGTCATGAGGAATAGGTTCCAGCTCATTACTAGGAACAAAAGATTTACCAATAAGTCCAAAAGGAAAAAGCTACCCTTAAAAATAGTGAGTATATCACCTGTAAAAGCATTCAAGCAGAAGGCTGGAAGACCATCTGACAGGGATGTTGTTGAGGGGTTTTCTACAACAATTAAGATTTTGTGTTGGCTCACTGGCTATGAAATTATTATAAAGAATGTAAAAATCCATTGAAGATCTTGAATAACCAGACCTCACACTCAAATACTCTGCCTCACTGGGCTGGCATGGGGCCCAGAAGTATTCATTTTATCTATGATAACTGAAAAATAATATAAAATATAGAAAATATTTTAAAGTATGAGTTAAAATGGCCTGAAATCTCACCTATATCCCATGAATATTCGATGTCCACCCTTTCAAATCCCGCACATATAAACAGTTTTACATAAACTAAATCACACCAGGAAAGTGGTTTTACTATCATTGATATTAATATTAATATTTGTGGGGGTTTTTCACTTCTTCCCATTCCTCCTGAGTGTAATCAGTGCTATCAACCTGATATATACTCTTTTATAAATATATCTTTATATCCGCACAATCATATGCAAAAGCACATTCATTGTATGTACATGCATAAATAATGGTTTTGTCTTTATTTTTAAAATAGGATTGTATTATGCACACTTCCTGGCTTTTTGCTTTTTTCCCAGTTAATGCATGGAAGCTGCTGAATCATCTGATATTAATCTCATGTATTCTATTTAATGTCTGAAAACATCCCATGATATGAATACTCCATGAATTATTTACTTATGCTTCTGTTTTTGATTACTCCTTTGCAGATTTTGGTACTACCAGTCATTCTGCAATTAATATCATTGTACTAATATTTTAAATACGTACTTCAGTTTTTATGGAATAGATTCTCAAGGTTGGAGTTATTGGGTTGAATAATGCACGTGTTTTTACTCTTAATGGGCATTTTCAGATTGTTTTCCTATGCACAAGTGATGTGTGAATGGCCTCCTTTCTCCACATCTAGGTGTAGAATGGGTTTCCACTCTTTTTCATGTTTGACATTTTAGTAGGTGAAAAAATGGTATTTTATTGTTATTCTAATTTTTACTTTTCTGACCTGCAATGAATTTGAACATCTTTCCTTATGTTTATTGGCCTTTGGATTTGTTATTTGTAAAGGCCTATTCATAATTATTTGCACATTTTCAGGTTGTTTGTAAGAGTTCTTTCTATATTATAGGCATAAATTTTCTGCCATATGTGTTGAAAACATTTTTTCTCAGTTTATAGTTTGTATTTTCATTTTGTTTATGGTTTCATTTGCACCATTTAAAATTTATTTATATTTAAGTACGTTTATCTTTTTAAATGGATTTTTAGTTTGTTCTTTCAGTTATGACTCAGCAGTGAGTCTTGCCATTATGATGGAGAGCCATTAGTCTAGGAGATTTCAAAGTTCTTTTCACATTTTAATTTTATGATTGTAAGTCTGAGACTCCAAAAGGATTCTTTCATTTCTCAAATTCAAACACCATGAGATTTTCTGTCAGATTTTAAGCTAGATAATGAAAGAATCTAATGAGAAGATATATAACTCATGAATAAGCAGGTATCTATAAAACTTTAATAACTTCAAGACCTCATAATGGGCCATAATATCAGAATTCTATAGGAGATTGTTCTCAAGAGAGGGAAAAAAAAAGCCACCACTTACATTCTTGCGAGTATTCATTCTAGCAACTATTTCAGGCTTGCTAGGGCTATATTACCTACAAAAATCTTTTGTGTGGTGGTAGGGGTCATAATGCCCACTACCTAGCACAGTGGGTGTTTACCTCAAAAGAAAAGTCTATCAAATGAAATCCTAGCTCTGGGTAATTTTTTCTTATTTCCTAGAAAGTATAACTTGCTAGATCTTCATCTCTGGCAAAAAACATGCAGGCTTAATTAATTTCTGAAGAATCTCTTAAGCCAGTGAAAGGGATATATCTCAGGGAAACTTAATTTGCTGGCTGTTTTACATGCATAATACACTCATACACAGAGAGACACATCAATGCCCTGAGACTTTACAGCCAGGCTACCGAGCTCACTGATTTACTAAATCAAGAATGAGTGTGTCATCAGTTTTCCAGACCCCTGTCCCTCAGGATAATTGAGGCAACAGTTGGCTGCATCCTTAGTTGTCTATCTAACCCACCCTTAAAGTGATCTGTTTACTTTAACAAGTACAATGAAATCAAGAAGCAAGACCCTTGTGTTAAAGTAATTTAGTGGTTTGTTTGGGGAAACAGATATCTCTCTCTTTCCTTTTTTTAAAGTGTAAATTTGGTTAAGAGGACTTATATAGGGTAAAGGCATTCTAAATACTACATCAGTAGCTATTTCCAGGTTATGCACTTGTATCTTATATTGTCTCCATGCATTTAGAACCTATGTTTCTTACAAATGGATAGTGAGAGCTCACTTGGTTTCTTCAAGTAGCTGTGCCAGATGCCCCAATTTCAGAGTTCTAAGGAATTTCTCCTAACCTGGAATAGTCCAAATTCTTGCCTTCCTTGCTTTTATAGGGAAGCTGCTAAACATTACCTTAGAAATTCACAACTCCATGCAGATTGATGTCACTGCTGCTTCAGGGCTACCAGTATTAGCTTGGCTCGACAGTCATTCTTAGCAATCCTTTCCATGACTGGCTTTCTCTTTCATTCCCACTCACCCTTTACAACTTGTCTGTCAACCACAGGCACCCTCAGCATTGTGCCCACACAAATTATAAGCAATTAGATACCCTGGTTTAAAACTTTTCTCACTGCTTCAAGGAAGGAGACTCCACCTCTCAATCAAATTGTTCCCTTTATCTGTGGTTCGGACTTCCCACCTTTTCTGCCTTAAAGTACTTTTTATTTTAATATTTTTCCTCCCTTATTTCTTGAATCTGTCCAGTCCTCTATCAGTCCTTTCCTACCAGCTAATAAACATGGGCTGGTCTCTCTTAAGTATAAAAAGTTCACTTTGTCTCCCTCTTTCAGGCACTATCTTTTCCTTGATAGAACAGATTGCTCTTGCTATCTCTCTTTTATATCCCCACTAACAGCCTTTCCCCCATTTACTACTATCATTAGGAGAGTAATTTGTTTACTAAGGAATATCTGTTGCATCTAACAGATATTTTTCTTTATATCACTTGTCCTTATCTCACTTGACCTCTCAGAGCAACTGACCCACCTTGTCATTTCATTCATGAGATGTTTTCCTATTTTGTGTCTGGAACATCTTCTCTCCTTAGCTAGCTCTCTTGACTTCTTCTTAGAATCTGCATAGATTCTTTTTTCCTTAGTGGCCCTAAAGCATAGCATCTCATAGTTAATCTCGAATCCTCATAGGTTCTCTCTGGGTGACCCAATTCAATATGTAAGATTTCAATTGTTACCCAAATATGTTTGGTTTCCAAATGAGATACTTAAAAATTTCTTTCCAGAAATAAATTCATCATTTCTCTTCCTGCCAAATCTTTGCCTCCCTGTATTTTTCCCATTTTTATAACTGGTGATATAGTTTGCCTAGTTATCCTGGGAGGTATCATGGACTCTGCTTTTTTCAGCCACCACCCTCTTGTCACCCTTACTCCGCCCACCCAGTCTCTGTTTGGTCATTACATTCAAACAGTCACTGTTTCCAACTTGGTTAAGGCCCAGTTATGTATCCCCTGTAAATGACTTTCATATCTCCCTGATCAACTTCCTTAAAGCCTGCTCAGCTCCCTTGATGGGGTGATCATCTTGAAATAGAAATCTTCCTGACCACACAGGATCTTCTTTTGGAGTACTACAAGGAAGAGCTGCTGGTGGTTTCCAACCTTTCATGGTCTTTCTTCCAGTTTTGACATTCTAATATTTGAAACAGCCTTTAAATAAAGTTGGTTGCCCAGGCTGGTGTGGCTCAGTGGATTGAGCACTGGACTGAAAAACAAAGAGTCACCAGTTCAATTCCCAGTCAGGGCACATGCCTGGGTTGTGGGCCAGGTCCCCAGTATAGGACATGGGAGCGGCAACCACACATTCATGTTTCTCTCCCTCTCTTCCTCCCTTCCCCTCCATCTAAAAATAAATAAGTAAAATCTATAAATAAATAAATAAATGATTTGGTAGACTGACTGAATGAATGTATATTTATGTATTTGTGCATTTTATTATGCAAAGTAGTTTTATTTTTTCTTAAAAGTTTTGTGGTTTTTCTTCTCATAGGTTTTCTGGATCTCTTGGTCCTTTAAAGTCTGATCATACTCAGGGGCAACTTACAGTGTCATTGAAGCATGTTTTTAAAGAAGGTTGAAGATGTACATGATGCTGAGTCATTTAGAGTAGTTTGAAAATATTGGTCATCAAGTAAACACATACTGTTACAGAACAGTCACACACACATACAGGGGCCCGGACTCCAGAGGATGGTATACTAATACCATCCAGACCACCTACTGGGCTCATGTGTCTGCTGCCAATTGGAAAGATATCTCTCAATGCCAGAGATTTGTGAAAAGGAAAGGAAATGTTTATTTAAGGCTATACAGACTTAAAGTAGTGAAGTAACTTCTTCACTAAAATATCAAAGTCCTTTAAGATACCCACAGACACACTCAGCAGCTCCTGTCTCCCCCCTGCCCTAATTCAGAGTACTGTAACTTAGGGGGAAAAGCACAGGTCTGTGTTTCCAGGCCGCTGGCACCATCAGTCATGTCACCGTCCAGGCAGGATATCCAATTAATCCAAAGCCATGTGACATTTTTTCATGGTCTACTGGCAAGGGTTCTTTGTACCCATTTGTCCAAGCAAAGTCTCTTCTTTTTTCCACCAGAGTTGCTGGGCTGTGCACTCTGGCAAAACCTCATGGTCCCCTTTTTCACCAAAGCTGTAAAGGGGCCCTGACTCTGGCAGAGACCACATGGTTCCCCCTTGCAAAGCTGCAAGGGGATCTGTACTGTCCCTAAGCCCACGTGGTTCCCCCCAATAGCTGCGACTTCTGGGTTTAAATCCCCATGCCAATCTTCCTCTGCACCCCCATTTCCGACTCCTCCTACAATCAGTTACACCTGCCAGCATCCCTGTATTATCCCAAGTTTACTGGGCTGCCATCGTGAGTCTGGGCAGATATGGACCAATATCCTGAAGCCAATCTTCTTCCAGCTCCCACGCAGGTGCTGTAACTTGGGAGACCTGACCCCACTTACATTTTGGGGGGAAGTGAGTGTCTTCCATCCCCCTGCCTCCAAGCATGGCCACAGCTGTTTAACATATCCAAGTGACCCGCCAAAGGCCACAGATATGTTAAATGACCATGCCATAGATTAGTTACAAGGCTGTGGCTATAGGAAACAGCCCTGCATGCCCTGCTCCATGAGTCCCTTCCCCCAACTCACACCTGTGGGGGAAGGGGTGAGGACATCTTATATGTCTCTCTAATATTTTCTAGACACTTTGAGTTCTGGGCCCCATTCCAAATCCCTTTTAGGGGTCCCCTCTTGACTGCACCCTGTATCAATACCTCTTCTACTCCCTGCATCATCCTTTTTCTCCTCCTTTCAATTTCTGTCTTCCTTTCCTTTACTTTCCTCCCTCCATACTTTCCTCATCAGTGCCTGGTCTTAGCTCTAAAATGTACTATGTGTTTAAGTAAATTTAGCTGTTTTACATTTTCCAAATAAACTTTAGACTCTTTCTCATATTTTATTTAAAAATCCTCTTTAAAAATACTTTGCTCAGTTGTACAATATCCCCATTTTTAGCAAATGACTGTGTTACTTCCCTGCCTGCTGAATTTTCTTACCTTTCTTTGCTCACTCAGCCACTCATAGCATAGAACTCCTCACCCCACCTCCCAACACATGAAAGGAAACATTTCTAGATCTGGACAATAAGATCAGTGATCTGCAAGGCTTTAATGTTCTACCTGAATGCAGAACTTATGAAAAACACAGTAACAATTTAGGAGCTGATATTCCCATCAGTTCCCAATAAAGCTGAACCCAAGGGAGGTCCTATAGGACAGGTGGACAGACTCAAGCATGTCTTAAAGTCAAAACAAGCACCAATAAGAGCAACAGAGATTTGACGTTTCTAAAAATGTGAATAGGCTTTAAGAAAACCTAGAACAGCTCTGCAACTTGTGTGCCCTTATTACAAATAATATAAGAGCCATTAAATGTGGTGTGTTCCTGATATTCCAGGCAGTGGTCAGCACTGCATACACTATAAAGCTTAATATTTCAGCTTTCTTGAAAAAAATAAACAAGTAATGTATGAGTAAGAAAGAAGTTAGAAGTGACTACTAGAATCCTTCAATGGGCTCCCATTATCTCCAGAATAAAAGCCTAATTCTCAACTCCTATGTCTCCCTTCCATATGTTACATGTTCTGACCACAGTGATTGGCACATGTACTCACTTCCTACCTCAGGGATTTTGTACATACCTTTCCTGATGTCCAAAATGGTCCACTGATTCCTGTTCATCCTACAAGACAAAACAGTAGTCATGGTATTTTGAAGCATGAATTGATTCTCCAGGTGAATTTCTGTCTTCCTTCTCTTTCAACTTCACTTTGTCCTTAGCTCTACTACATCAGTGAGTACATACATCAGTATAGTATGGTACTCCTTTGACTGCTTCCAAATGTTCCTACCCAGGCCACATACTCAGGAATGTGTAAGTCCAGGAATGTGTCACTTTACCCATTTGGCAAATATCCAATAAATATTTACTGAAAGAACAAACAAGCAAGTAAATAAACAGATATTCCTTAGAAGCAGAGGGGAGTCCTCCTCCCTTCCGGCACACAGTTCTCATTTCTGTGTCACTTGGTGGGTGTTTCACTGTGTTCCTGTCCTGATTAGGGGTTTCCAGCTAGACCTGCCCTGAGCAACCTAGGGTGTAATGACCACCTTGGCATTAAGTTTATGGTTGACACATAGGACGGTGACAGCTCACCCCATTTCCAAGGGAAAAAGAGAGATTTCTATCTTCTTAAAGAGAAGTTACCAAAGGTCAAAGTCTTCACCAGTGTGAACAGTTTCCTAGAAGACAAACTCAGCTATATTTCTCTTACTACAGAGAATAATGTTCTATGAATCCCAAATAAATGAGAATGAGAACATAGGCTGGGGCAAAAGTAGATTTACAGTTGTGAATATGCAAAACAGAAGTTTACCCTGGCTGGTGTAGCTCAGTGGATTGAGCATGGGTCTGCAAACCAAAGGATCCCGGTTCAATTCCTAGTCAGGGTACATGCCTGGGTTGCAGGCCAGTTCCAAGCAGGGTATGCATGAGAGGCAACCACACATTGATATTTCTCTCCCTCTATCCTTTCCTTTCCCTCTAAAGATAAACAAATAAAATCTTAAAGCAAAGAAACAAATAAAAAACCCAGAAGTTAATTTTGTTATTATGTATTAATTACTGTATCATTTTAAATATAAACAACTATAAACCAGATTTTCCCTACTCTGTATATCCTATCTATTTTACATACTAAGAAAATACTTATAATTGTGAGATCTCCAGTTTTTATTTTCATGAAGAAACTGACTGGATATTTTAAGAAAAATTTACACTGAAAGAATATTTTGTGATTTCCACAAACACTGGAAAAACAGAAGAGTAGACAAAAAAGGAAGGACACTAAGGAAGGGCATCTATCCACTAGAACCATAGCCAAAATCTGGCCACTGATTTATTAGAGCCTGTCCAAAGTCTCCTGTTGTTGTTTCCTCTAAACTGGGAAATTGCAGCCTGCACTGTCCTCAGCCCTGATGACAAACCTCACAAACCACTTTTGCTCCTGGAAATTGAAAGTGTCTGCTGCCAACAGAACAATCTCTGCATTATTCCTCCTTTATTGTGCAGTAGATCCAGAGCTAAAATACTGTAAGAATGTCCAATTAGCATACCCATATTCTAATTGAGAAGTAGAGTGAGAAACATTCACTTTGTCTTTGCACTTTCTATAGTGAAAGGTAAATTCAGCGTCAGAAAACAGAAATCTTTCCTACATAAGATGAAGAATCAAAATAATGACAAATATACACAGCAGACCCCAAGCTTCTCTTCACATGTTAATGACTTTGTGAAATAAACAGGATTATTTCCTGTCTATATTACAACTATAATTCCACATCTTTAATGACTTACTGTGTCGGTGTCATAAAACAAAACGCACATTTTGATAGAGTTCTGTTGATTTCACCATGTCCTTGATTAATTTTCTTTTAGGATTAAAAATACTTAAATACCAAAAATCCAGCTTGTATCTTATTTCTATTCATCTAGGCCATTCTCATTTTCCAAGCCTTTCTTCATGTGCATTTTCTCTATTTGGAATACTTTCCCGTCTCTAGGCACTCTGAAATATCCCAAAAGGCTGTGCATCAGGACCTGCTACTCATTTATCACTCTCTTCTTTAAATGTCTATGACATTAACAATTTATATTACACAATTTAAAATTTAAATATTGTTTTATTTCATCGCTGAGTAAGGACTTAAATGTGTTATTTTTAGCTCCGTACCTAGAGTTTATGCTGCTGGAGTTTAGAGATCATGTCTTCTGTGTAAACATTACTTACAATGCTCATTTTAGTGCTAGCTGAAAACATTATGAGTGATCAATAAATATTTATTTATTGATGCCAGATCTCATATACAGCTCATTGGTATGTTAGTTCTAAGATACCAAATCAATTCACCTTTTTTTCGTGACTATACTATGACTGAAGGAGTCTTAAATAAATTTTTGTATATTCTTGGCTTTTGTACTTAAGATTTTTAAAGAGTACCTTTGTGGATGAAATGGGGCCACATACTAAACATGACAAGCTTAGAGGAGGCTTGTATAGTGGCCTTTTAACTTAGAGACCTAAAGTAACCACAGAGGATGGTCTGAAATTAAAATTTGTTAATGGAAATAGACATGTCCTAGGCTAGAATCTTTCCTGACAAAAGTCAAAGTTTAACTTAATTAAGCCTATATATTGCCTTTTTTTGCATTTATGATAACATACCTTTGGAATATCAAAGTAATTTCCTTTTCCTGGACTCCTCAAAACACAGACACCACATGAAAGCACAAGAGTGGAGACCACAAATACTGTCATTGTTATTAAGTTAAATGTTGACTGTTAACTATTCTGTACCCACCTATGTAGAAGTATGTGTCTAGCATTTTACTTTTTTCTCAATACCAGAAGTTTCCCCAATTTGCTTTCTCTTGCATTACCAATCTATCACCAATGGATTTTATGTAGCCCACTTATGTCGCCTCTTTTGTTTGTAATGTACAAAGTAGGATACCAAACTGCCACTCTATGGAGTATTTTCTCAATCTGTTGAGGTTTTGATTCCCAGCAATTGTCATCAGTTTGGCTCAGATAAACTCATAACAATTCTTACAGGTTTGGATGGTTCTTACATGGACATCTTTCAAATCAGAAAAAGGAACAGCCTTCTGATCTTAGTGAGTGCTGAGTCCTGGGATTCAAGGAGTGCTCATTGCTGGCTTTCTTACAACTCCATTAACTTGGCAATTACTCAAAATATCTTTAGTCATGAACTCATTCGTAATGCACAGACAGTCACATCACAGAATGTTTAAAATACCCAGATGCCCCCAGAATTCCAAATATTTGTTCTGGAATGTTTCTTAGTGACTCCACCTTCTAATTGCTCAAGCCCTTTTGTGGAGTAGACCTGTCAACAAATATGGACTTGATTCAGCCAGCCAGATTTCATGCTGCTTATGTCACTCACACATTCAGTTTGGTCCCTCTCTTTTGGAAATTATTTGTCTTTGAGAAAATGCACATCTTTCCTCCACTGCTCTTTTGACTCTTCTAGAAAATAAAATGGCTTTTCTTGACTCACTGTGGCTCTGCTGGCATCTGACTTGCTCAGAGAAGACAGCTGGAAACTGCAGGGTAAATAATCTGTGATCTAAGTTTATCTCTTTTTTCTGAAGGACTAAAGAACAATGGAAATAAAAGAAAATTATGAAATAAATAAGCAACTACAGTCATTTGTAGGGAACTATCTTCTTGTAAGTGTGAATTTTTATAGGTATTTTTTCCAGTAGGATTACATTATAGGGAAAAATTGCATAGAACCTCAAAATTGTATTTAATGTAGCTATTTATTTCTACAGAATTCTGAAAGTTGGTTCAAGGCTAAAGTTTTTATTTTCTCTTATGTTCTATCATTAGAGAAATATGTTATTTCAGTTTTCATAGACCAAGTTAAGCACCCATAAATATTGGGTTCAGCCATTGAAATTGCTTAAAACAGTATCCAGAAACAAAAATAGTCAAATGCTTCTCTTTCTTATTAGTTCCATGATAGTTACTGAGAGAAAAAAATATTTGATTTTACACACCAGTAATCAGAATATGTAAGATATATAGGAAGCCATGGTTCTACTGGGCTCCATTAATCCTAAGAAGTCAATTTTAATTTTAATCCATTTTAATTTTTTATTAAATTTTAATAATTTTTAATTTTAATCCATTTTAATTTTAATCCATTAATCCTAAGAAGTCAAAAATTAAAAAAAAGGGGGGGGATGCAGTATAGCAGAATTGTGGAACTATTGGGTAAAGTGTGAAGAAGGGGCCACTTGAGGAAAATGGAAAATTGACACAAATAATTTTCTGCCAAAGATAATTTTAACTTTTCCATGGGAAAAAGGGACTAAACATTCCCAATCTAGGTCCAGAGAGAGCCAATGTTGAAATGAACTATGTAAGCCAGAGAGCTTCCTATTACCAGAGAGATTCAAGGGAACATTGAATCTCTCACAAAGTGACTTTGGGAAGATTTCTTCATTGGTTCTGTGGTAGGCTAAGCAACACCAGATTACACTTAATCAAATTCTCTTTCAGAGCGAGGATTTTGCAAAGATATTAGTAGCTGACAAAAGTTACTTCCTGTCAAATAGCCTTGACAAATGCTGCCTTTACTTTGAAACTGTAGGTGAAAAAGGTATGAGTTCTCCAGATAATATTTTTCTCCAGAGAAAAGCCTAATTGCATAAGGAGAGCAACACAAAAAGGTGAAAATGGTCATTTTAGTCAAGATACAGCTGAGCTGAGCTGGCCAGAGAAAAGGAAATAATGTTTTAGTATATGGGTGGAGCATTTATTTTTCTTCAATATTTCAGTATTTTTTAACAATGGTGATTTTATTTTCTAGCTACTGCCAAATCCAGAACGATGAATGTGGCTATGTGTTTTGCAACTCTAGTCATCTTTTACTTCAAAGAATGTCTTTAAAAATAAAACTGAACTGCATATATATCTATCACAGAAAATAAAATACATATACATTTTTTTCTACTAATGTGTATTTGCTATTAATAGATCATGAGGTGTTCTTTTTTCTTTTGTCTTATTCAATATTCTTTAAATAAAGGTGAAGGATATAAGTACAAATTGGTAGTTACAAAAGAGTCACAGGAATGTAAATTACAGCATAGAAATTATACTCAATAATACTATAGTAACAATTTATGATGTGTGATGGAGAGTGGAAATATTGAGGGGAATACTTTATAAAGTATATGATTGTCTAACCACTATGCTGTACACCTAAAACTAATACAAAATAATATTGAATATAAACTATAATTGAAAAAAATTAAATCCATCTTTAATGGATGTTCTGTGTGTTATCTTAAGGAGTCACCATTATTTATTTAACCATTCCTTGTATGTTGTACTTTAAATTGTTCCAATTTTTTCTATTATAAATAATGTTAATAAATAGCATTGCATATACATTTTATGTGTGTTTTTCTTAGAAGAGATTTCAAAAAAAACAATCAACTTGGGTCTAAAAGTAATTTTTTAAAGACATAATTGATTATTGCAAAAATGCTTATTTAAATTCTAGCCAACTAGTATGAAAATAATCACTGTGAGACACTCTTGCTAGTACTAAACAAAATAATTTCTTAAACAATTTTAGATAATCATATGGGAGAAATTGCGTTGTAATTCTATTTGCATTTTTTGTCATTAATGATAGGCTTGAAGTTGTTGCCTATTTGTAAAACATTTGTATTTTTGTTTGGTATAGCTCGTTCATGTCCCTTACTTGATTTTAATAGAATTTGTGTAAGCATTTTATATATTAAAGATACTTTTGTGTAATTAAAATATTAACTCTTGCCAAATTCACTGCCAATATTTTCTCATTATGCATTAAATGTTTAACTGTATTTGTGAGCATTTTTGTCATAAAAAGATTTTAATTTCCTATAGTTCAAATATTGGTTTTCTACTTTTTTATTATTTTTAAGCATATAAATCTTTTCTTTTTTCCAAGATCAGTATTTGGATTTTCAAGAATCCTGAGTAGTAGTATGAGCTGGTAGATTATAGTGAATGATTTTGAAGTAGTTCCCAAATTACGGATCATCTAAAAGTCAAACTCATATTTTGCCATAATTTTACTTTGAATTCATTTGTTTACTTGCAAGCATTAAAAACAGATGTACCACATCTCTTAGGTCATTAATAATGTTACTCTTTCTGGGAAGCAGAAGGAAGGAACATACATGCAACAGGGCAAGGCTCATTGTCTGTGAGGCCCTCCCTGGAGCTGGTAAAGGATCTTGCTGCCCCCTCCCACCTCCCTTTCACCTTTAAAGATATTGGATGTGAAATAACCTTTGTGGCTCTGGCCTTAATCCCCACCAGAGCCCTTAGCCTTTTTAAATAGTACATGTCACAATATTATGGATTGCTGAGATCTGGAACTCTCTTGCAGTTGGACTGTATCATTTTCAGCATTATCAGAAACAGTCTAATTAGATGCTAAAGCCTGCAGAGAAGCTCATGTTTATCAGCTGTTAAACTCTGCACAGGCTGTGTAGAGCCACAAAAGCAGAGCGGACATCCTCTGCTGACCCCTGAGAGGCATGGCAGTCCCCAGATGCACCAGTCAAGCTGAAGATCAGGTGGTATGGGCTTCCACAGGAAATTCCTGGATCAGGTGGGTTTGTACATTATGATTGTGAGTGTGTGTGACATTGCAATTATATAAATGTATACACACAAACAGGAGGAGAATGGAGATACAAACAGAGAAAAATGATTTATAAAATGGAAGCACTTAGTCTCATAGTAATTTAGTTAAAAAAGATTAAAGCCAGCTACTTATTTTAAACATTTACACCTCCTGCCATTTTGAGATAGGGACTGATGGGGCATAAACAGGTTACTTAAGAATCCAAGAATCAGGCATCTCTGTACCTTGCCATCTATAGCTTCAAGGTCATACACTCAAATACAGAGCCTTGGACAAGAAATGAATGATGTTGGGAGGAGACAGGGCAGTGCAGACATATTCAAGCCCTGCCCCCTCAGCCCAGAAGCTTACTTATCTGCTTAAAGTAGGACAACACCCACATCTAAATTTTTAAAGATGGGTCAATAAGGGATTTCTAACTTATTAAATATGAGTTTATTGGTCATTAATAAATAATAGTTTCCCTAATATGCTTAGACCTTTTCATGTTTGCATCTTCTGTTTTGTATCAGTCTTATCTTGCAAAAGGCTCTGGCAAATGAAGAGGTGAGGAAGATGTTCAGAAGAGGTGAACCCTGTGGTGGTATCTGGCTGACTTCACAGTCTGATCAAGGGCACAGCTGTTGCTAGTGGTCAGGGTTTTGACTTTGAGGAATCTAGGTTTGGAACCTACTCCCAAGCAAACCCCTTTAAAATCTCTCAAACAGATGAAGAAAAGCCCTCTCCTGAGATCCATAGAAAATAGTGTGCTCTATTTGAGATCGACAGGGAAATCTTGCTGCTAGATTTCTGGTGTATACTTTCCCTCCAGAGCTGTCTTTCCTAAGAGGGTCCTTAACTTTACAGCAAAGAAGAAAGCCAAGAGCCTTTGAAGTCATAACTGGACACTTCTTCCTGGAGTCCTGAGATTCCAAAGACTTTCCCATTCCGTAAGCTCAGCACATAGCAGGCGCAAAACTCATAATATCAGTTCCAGTAGGTGAGATAAAAGAATGAAGGAAGGTAATAATCAAGAGAAGAAGGAAGAGAGAAATAGTTGAGGAGGAGGAGGGAAAAGGAGGGAAGAGGAAGGAAGGAAAGGAGAGAGAGATAAGGGAGGAAAAGAGAGAAGGAGCTAGAGACAGAAAGAAGAAAAAGTGATAAAAGGAGAATCTGCTTTCCAAAAGGGGAATGCATAGATTCGAGAACAAATTTATACTGAAAAGAAGCTAGACTAGTGACAAAAATGACTAAATTCTACAGTAAAGTCCATTGAATTTCCTTTAAAAGCAACATTTTCCCCAGAGCCTGAGTTTCTCTTTCAGAAGAAAAGGGACTCGAGGAAAGCAAAGCACAGCTAGACATCGGAGGAAAGAGATATCTCTTACTAGAAACTTGAACTCAGCAAGTTCAAGACTGGATTCCTCCCTGTCCCCCAAAACTGTGATTCTTATTTCATTTTCCATCTCAGTAAATGATCATTTATACACATCCATCCCACTTCTTAGACTAGGTTCTTTAGTTTGTCTATATATCTTTAATGTATTACATGGGTCCTTCCATGATTGAATTACACATATCCTTTGCCCTCTCAGTGCCACAAAAAGCAGATGAAGTTAGAAAGGGAAAATATGGTGTAGACTCAAAGAAAAAGAAAATAAATATAAAGGGGCAAAGGACTTCTCTGAAGAAGGTGTTCTAGGAGATGTGGGTGTCATTCACCTGGGCAGGTGCCCCTGCATACAGCACATTTTTCAGGGTCACTAACTATGGGAACTTTCAACCAGAACTTCTCTCCAAAGATAATGCAAATGGGTAGCCCCACACAAAGATCTAGGGCTCACAGTAATGCTCAGAAAACAGTGATTGCTTTTAAATATATGTTCCTACCATCCTTCTCCACTCCCCCACTCTGAGAAGGAGTACAGGAAAGCAGCTAAGAGTGCAGGTTACTAATCTAAAACTGGCCTTTGCAATACACTGATTTTACACCTGGCAAATTACTCTCTTGAAACCTTATATGCTCATCTATGAAATGTAGTGTGCTAATTGTACTCCCCTCATGGAGAAGGCCTTATGTGTTACATAAGGTAAGACAGGCACCTGCCAGGAGCCTGCCACACAGTGGCCAAATAATCCCAAGCTCTGTTTAACCCACCCTCTCAGAGATAATGAAATCTCTACTTCCCAGAAAACCTACCCACTGCCCTAACTCCCCACTTTTTGGGCATCACAGTTTGACTCAATTTCACTCCTCCATTTTTTTCTCCTGACTTTGTGTCTCTGACATGAATCACACCTCACATAAGGCCCTACTCATAACTTCATGTTGAGCCCATAGAAGGTATCTCACCAAACCTTTTAAGTTGGTTTAAATAGCTATTAGTGCTATGGAAATGAAACCATCAGGTGACCTCTGCTTTCTTTTCCACCTTTAGGCTCTGATATTACATGCATACTCTCCATGGCTGTCATTTTAACCAAAGCCAAGATTTTTCCTATGAGGATTTTTTGTGATAATCTTGGTTTCTAATCCTTATAGTTTTGTCAGTTATTGTCAAAATTGTGCAGGATAGAGTGGGCCACTGTTCTCCCCATTCTATTGTTTTAACTGTGGGGTGATTTGAGGGTGGAATAATTTTTTTTTAATTTATTTTTCTATCCCAAATCTTTTGAAACAGTAATGTAAACGAGGGGTTTTATTAATATTGAAAAATAATGTCAAAAGAACAAAGGACATTATAGAAAAATGAAAAACACTGCATTCAGAACAATTTGTATCTAGGAAACAGGACTCAAATACTATTTCACTCTAGCAAAAATGTTAACCCTGAGTTTGCTTTTTGATAGTAATACATAATTAAGTGTTCTTACAAGATTGTTTCAATGAATTTTTACTTTTCTTATTCATGATTTCTGACACTCCATACTTCTCTCTAAGCCGAGGTGTTTGTACTGAATTCTTCTCTTTATGGGCCACACACCTTGAAGCAGCGGGATCCAGAATGTAGCTTGAGTATCTTGAAAAACACTAAGCTATAATTTTGTTATAACATCTTGAATAAAAACAGCAAGTTCTAACATCACATTTTGTACCAACTTTGCAATGCTTTTAGGGTGGGAAGACCTGAGGTCAAGCCTCTAGTTTTTACTTTTCAGCTGTGGGACCCTGAGAGAGATGTTTATTTCTTTGAATTTTGGTTTTTTCATTACTCTTCAATACTCTTAAAGGAGTATTATAATACCTATCGTGAATAGTTTTATGAAAATTAAATAACATAATATACAAAGCATTTATCTTAGATACTGGCAAAAATAAACAAAAATTACTGCTAGCTATTATTTTTAAGTTTAAACACTATAATTTTATCCAGAGGTTTTCTATGCTGGAGAATAAGAATAAGATAATGGATATTCATCTTAGGCTCGATGAGCATTTTTCATATGGTAATACTCATCACTAGCTCCAGTGGCTTTATTCAATTTGTCTTTGAAGTACAAGGGCATTTTCTACAGGAGAAAAGGGAAATTTCTTTACCTTTATTTAAACATATTTGCCTGGGAAACCTGAGCTTTCCTAACACGGAATGTTCCTGATAGCTCTTTCCTTTGGAGAATTCAGCTAACTTCCCGGTTCATTCCTGTGGTACCTCCCCTGTGGGCAGCTGCTTGTCTCATGCACCTCCAAGTTGTGTCTAAAGCATCACTGATGTCACCTTTATATGGTTGTACAATTACATTTCTTTCTAGGTGATGTTACCTCACACTCCATCTCATAACTTAGCCTGGTGAACTAGAGTAAACAGAGAAGGACAGGGTAAATAAGAACACACTTCCTGGGTTAGGTTGGCCCTGAAGTGGAAGCCACAGCACAGATGTTAAGAGGAAGTCCCCTCTAGCAGGTAGACATGAGTATCTAAATGGTGTAGCTAGAGGGGGCAGGCAATGAGCAGTGTTATCAA
The DNA here is from genome assembly GCA_004027735.1 of Carollia perspicillata. NCBI lineage: Eukaryota > Metazoa > Chordata > Mammalia > Chiroptera > Phyllostomidae > Carollia > Carollia perspicillata. The sequence goes on along the minus strand of PVKM010009070.1, from coordinate 7,356 downwards.
GCTTATTGGGCTTAGGGGATATTCTCATAGTTGGGGTAAGCATAAGGATTAGGAGTTCAGGAGCAGGCAATACTCAGAAAAAAAGAAGTCTTAGAAAGTTCTATGAGGCAATCACAGCCAGTGGTAACTCAGGGGCATCTCTTACAAAGAGCTCTGGCTAAGTCTGTTGTGTTTCCCACTCAGGAAGGACTAGGATCATCATCAGAACCCAAGGTATAGATGATGCTGGCCCAGGAATAAGGAAAATATTTACTACCAAGCCTCGGAAAATACTGGTGTCCATGTGTCAAGATCAAGGTGAAAGGCCAGATAACAATATAGAAACTGGTTGTCAGATTGGCTACATCTCTTTAAATTTATCTTGCTGAAGTTAAGTTTTTTTTTTAAAGATATGAATTAGGTCTAGCTTCTAGGTTGAAGGTCTTGGTTAAGCAGAAAAGAGATGGAAGACAGGGAGAAAAGCAGAATATAACAGGTAAAAATGAAATGTTTGAACACCCAACCATGTAATATAAGTACATAACTAATTAGTGTATAACTAATTAGGATATAATTAATTCAGTTAACAATGTAAAATCAGTATCAATATAATTATCAAATAATGAATGCTTCTAAGTGTTCTGTCTCTCTGAGTCTATGAAGATATTTATTAAGTTAACTATAGTCTAAAATCTCTTCCTTCCATTTGGTATTACACAGGGCGATTAAGTCAAAGAGACTATTTCATTTGGCAATTGTGTTCTGTCTACTCTCTATCCCAAAATATTATTTTGTTATGCTATAGATCAATGGCAAGTTCAAAAGCAGAAATACCTGTTCACATTGTAGCAATGTCAGAAATCACCATGTGTGGTGACTGTTGGGAACTGCATTCTGAGGGAACTCTCTACCCTCCAGCAGTGGGAGAATACAGCCTCTTGGTGTGCCCTTACTACCCAAAAGGACAGCAGGATTCCCTGGCCTCAGAAAGCCCATCAATGCACAGCCGCAAAGACACACAGAAACCCTCTGGCTTCCTACAAGGAACAGAAGCTTTCTGCTATGGACATTTCTGCTTGGGATTGTTTCATGTACTTTGGGGGTTCTACATTATGAAATTTAACCTACTTTGCTTGTAGAAACTTGCACAGAAGAAGAAAAGATCATGAATTGAACCACAAACAGTGGTAATTAAATCCTTCCATATGAAATTTTGTTGTCTCACACATTTTGCTGACCACAAGACCTCTTTGATGAATGGTTAGAGAAAACCTCTTTGAGTGGCTGGCTAAATTCCTCCTACCATACATAGTTGGTGCATATGTTGGCTCATTTTTAGGGCGTTTGATGTTCTCCTCTGAAGTCAGTGAGAGAAGATGAGAGGGCAGCATGAAACTTTTGAGGGTTAACTTCTGTCCCTCATCTCTGGTTTATCACAGGTGAATTCCATTCCAAAACATATAGATGGCAGAGATCAGTGCTAGCTGACATCTTATTTCAAACTCTTTCAGAAAACAACAAATGCACTAAAAAAGAAGATGGAAAAAATGAAGAAACAACAGAAGAAACAGGAACTTATTGAATATGGAATAACTTGTGTTTGTGATAAATGAATTGGATAAGGTGTAAGCAATTTCTAAGTTGTGATCAGCAAAAGTTCTTTTGGAAAGTTCCAGCAAAGCTGTGTGTGACAGAAAGCAGCTAACACTATTTGGCTAAGCATGCCCACATGAGATATAATTGGGCAATAAACAGAGTCATACAACATCCTATTATGCTCATTTTATAAGACACAGTCTCCACAAAAAGTAGCACAAATTACCATGTTTTTTATTTTATCAGGCATTCGGGTGGGCAAGTTATGAGAAGACTTCACTATATAGCACTACTAAGCAAAGTATTGAAAAGGCTGATTGAATTTTACTCAGCACTCCTAGGTTTGAGATAATTCTTTCCTTTAGGAGAAAATGAATGGGTGTCTTCTGGTTCTTTTGCCTGGAGTTGGAAAAGAGGACATTATTTGGGAATTTTACCAATGCTTTGGTCCCTGGTCCTAATGCATCTGCCTTCTGCCGTCAGCCCCAAACCACAAGCTTTTCATTTTCCCTAAAGATTAAACCAATATTTACTAGTAAACTGCATTTATCCTAAAAACCCTTTACTGGAAACTATTGGTTTCAAGTTAATGTTAGATCTTTTGCAAGAATAGTTGCCTTTCCTTAGTGGGATAGGCAACAGGAAAAAACACTGCATATTTGAAAAGAGAACAAAAAAGAAAATTTTCTTTCACTTCTATTCAATGGAGCAGACTTTTTCAGTTTATTTGTCATTTGTTTTATAAGATTTCTCATTAGCTGTCCAATACAGTAATTTCTAAATGTTGGCAAAGAGTCACTTTTGGAGGAAATCTTTAGCAGAGTCAGATATAAAGATGCAGGGAGTTAAAAAAAGGTTAAAAACAAATCTAGTTCTCATATAGATATTTTAACAAATGTAAAATTTAATAGAAAGTATTCTCAGTATCAAAAAACATATTGTTTCCAAGATGGCTTGCTATAAACCTTGTCCTTATATTCTTATCTCTTATCATTGAAGTAAACAGATGTTATTCCTCTCTTTAGAGCCAGCATGATTCAACTTCCAATCACAAAAAATACTGCAGAATATTCTCACAAACTTCTAATAAAGTCCCATCTCTTATTCAGTTTGAAATTTTGCTAATTAGTGGAGTTTTTACTAACAAAATCCAAATAATTTTGGTGGGGGTCTGGACATGTATTTTCCAAGAGCTATGGGGAAAAATCACATGTCATGCATCATCAATACAGAGTTCACTAAGGATGCTCTAAGTGTTCTAAGGATGCTCCATATCTAGTCATTAAAAGTCCCCGAGGATTTCTTGGAAAAGATGGATCATATTTACCAAATTTCAACTGAGCAGCATGTATGTGGCCTACCTAGATTATTCTCAGAACTGAGGAAGACAAGCTTTAGTCTCATTTCAGCAGGCCTGCTCTCCTGTCGGGCCTATCTTTCCTCTAAGTTAGCTGCATAACTATTCTCCCAAACAAGGAAGCAGGGAGAAAATTTTGTTCCCTTTCCTGATACCTTGGTCTAGTTCTACAATCGCCTGGTATTGAAGATAAACTGCAAGGCACAGCAAAGCCCAAGTTGAAGTGCTTTTGGTGGGAAGGTTCCTAGATAATGAAATAGGGTGAATTCCATGCATCAAAAAAGTTGAGTTTAGCCCTGGCTGGTGTAGCTCAGTGGATTGAGCATGGGCCTCTGAAGCAAAGGGTCGCTGGTTTGATTCCCAGTCAGGGCACATGCCTGGGTTGCAGGCCAGGTCCCCAGCAGGGGACACATGAGAGGCAACCACACATTGATGTTTCTGTCCCAGTATTTCCCCTTCCTGTCCCCTCTCTCTAAAAATAAATAAATAAAATATTTTTAAAAATTTTTTAAAAAAGTTGAGTTTAGGGCAATTGAAGAAAACTTCTGCATGTCTTCCCACAGACTTCAATGTCTACTTTTCTGGGGAAGACACAACTGAGCCTGAAATTACAGATTGGGCCAGAAAATGCAGACTTCAGCAGCCACTATGATATTGTCTCTCCCAGTCAGGTTTAATGCTTCTAGATTGTGGTGAGGAATAAGCTAAAGATAATTCATAAGGCCTTGTCCTTCAACTAGAAGAGCACATCCCCTCTAAGCACATTCTCCTTGGGCACAGAGATAAAAATAATGTTCTGGCAAATCTTGTAGTGAGGACTAGGAATGCAGAGACCTGAGTTTTAGCCCTGCCTCTGCACAGATACAGTGTGCCTCTACATTTGAAATTAGGAATTTGATATGTGATTTCCATTGTCATTGTGTTTTGTTTTATTTGGTGTTTTTTTATGAGTTAGATCTCTTCTTGAAATAAGATTTTAGGAGAATCCATGTGACACAAAATAAATAAAATCAATGCAGCTTTGGATGAAATTTGGAGAAGGACCCAGATTTCCATCCATTCAATGGTTCCAGTATTCCTTGGTAGTCGTTGTTATTTCACATAAGCCTAATACAGGACCAATCGAACTTCAAAGTCCCTTTATACTCCATATATTTCCAGCTTTATCATCCTCTGAATTCCCATTCTATAAATTGCCTTTCTGGGATTATTTTCTCATGAGCAAAGTGTGATTACTAAGGCCAGTAGAAAAAAAATAATAAGAAAATTAAAAGTGGGGCTAAAAGAATTGCTTCCAACATGAGGCTGACATTTAATAAATGTGTGACCTAGAAAAAGTCACCTACTGTCTCTAAGTCTAAATTTATTCATCTTACAATAGGAACTTGGCAAGGTACTAGTGAAAACTAGATAATAGTTATTTCTCACTTTCCCAACTTTCACTCACTAAACTTGGGAACCAAATAAATTTAGAGATGTTGTAATATAAAGAATCCATATGAATTTTGAACAGGTAATTTTATATTTTATCTCAAAGAATTATCATTTTAAATAATGTTATAGTCGCTTACCAAAAAGATGTGAAAGTGCTTAATAAGTTGAATTCTACCCACATACTAGTTATTTTTATACAGGTTTTTGAAAGAAACAGATATTAATTTACAAACTTTATGTAGGTCAATGTCTAGGTTACTCTTTTGTAATAAAGATCAACCTCTGTTATAAATCCACACCATTTTATCAATGATCCTCACTCCAAGTATTCAATATAAGTAAATATTTTATGACCTATCCCATTAAATATGACTCTTCACAAAAATTGGCTTTGATTTCAAGGAGTAAATCATGAAACTCAATTGTTTGCCCTTACACAACTAGCATATTACCTGAGGCTTTTTCAGTGGCTGAGCTTAACAAGTGGAAGCAGGTATTGGAATGCCTTGAGCCTTCTGCTGACCTGACTCAGGCCTGGTATTGGTGCCAGTCAACCTCAATATATACTGTGGCCCCTCTCATGTGCATGCAGGCCCAATAAAGGCATCCACAAACCATAGTTCACTTTGTAGCTGTTAACGGAAAGCCCAGGGTCAGTCATGGGCAGTGTATTGACATTAAACTACACTGAGCTTCTCCCAAGAAGTCTCAGAGTCAACACAACCTGGTGGCTGGCTTTACACCACATCAAAGCATGACCATCCAATGGGAAGTCTCAACAGGCACCAGACCCTGCTGAAGCAGATTCTGTTTTGTGGGGTCAGGTCCTGCACAGTAGTTTGTTCACTGTAATTAGTGTAAATCCTCAGCCAACATGAGAGTAAACCCCACCCATGTATATGCCAATAGCAATGAAGTCCCAACTCCAACAGGAAGGCTTACATAACTTACATAGAAGAAACTACAAGTACTTAGCTCAGGTGACTGGGAAGACTGAAGCACTGAACCCCACAAGTCATCTACTACATGAAGCCATTCTATTAAGACTGGGAGACAGCAGATTTACTCAATACACAGAATCGAATACAGAGGTGTATCAAAACTAAGGAAACAAGAAACATGCTGAAAATGGAAAAAAAAACAGAATAAAGTTCTAGAAAAAGAACTAATTGAAATGGAGGCAAGCAATCTATCAGATAAATAATTTAAAACAACAACTATAAGGGTGCTCAAGGGACTCAGGGTAAGAATAAATTAACTCTATGAAAACTCAAAGTGATAGTAAGCAATAAAAAGGGACATAGAAACCATAGAAACAGTCATAAATTAATAATACAATATCTAGAGTGAATAATACACTAGAAGGAATTAATAGCATATTAGATAAAGCAGAGGACTGAATCACCAATTTGTTAAACAATGTATCTAAAAGCATGCAATCAGAGCAGCAAAAAGAAAGAGGAATTAAAAAATAGTTTAAGGAACTTCTGGGATAACATTAAGTGTAACAGCATCCATATCTTAAGGATACCAGAAGAAGAAAAGAGAAAGCAAAAGATTGATGACCTTTTGGAAGAAGAATGACTGAAAACTTCTCTTACCTGGCAAAGGAAAAAAACACACAAGTCCAGAAAGTGCAGAGAATCTCAAACAAGATGAACCAAAAAGGCATAAACCAAGATATGTCATAAATAAAAGAGTAAAGGTTAAAGACAGAGAACCTTAAAAACAACAAGAGAAAGTTACCTACAAGAAAGATCCCATATTGACAGCTAATTTCTCAACAAAACTGTGCAGGACAGAAGAGGTAGGCATGAAATATTAAAAGTGATGAAAAACAAGGACCAACAGCCATGACTGCTCTAGACTACTGTACCCCAAAAAGTCATTATGTTAAATTAAAAGAGAAAAGAATAAAAATTAATAAATAAAGAACTTTGCAGACAACAAAACCTAAAGGAGTTCATCACCACCAAACCAGTATTACAACAGATGTTAAAAAGTCTTCTTTAAAAAGAAGGGGAAAAAACCTGAACAAGAATAATAAGGCAATAAATATATACCAATCACCCATCACTTTAAATCTAAATGGATTAAATACTTCAAAAGACATAAGGTAGCTGAGTGGATGAGTGGATAAGAAAATGAGTACCACATATATGCTGTCTATAACAGACTCACTTCCAATTGAAAGCACACAGTCTGAAAATAAAGAGAGAGAAAAAGATATTTCATGTAAATGATAACCAGAAAAGCTGGGAGTAGCAATGCTTAGATAAAATAGATTTTAAAACAAATTCTATAATAAGAAGGAAAGAAGATCATTACATGATGATAAAGGGATCAATACAAAGAGAGAATGTAACCCTTGTAAGAATTTAATACCCAACGTAGGAGAACCTAAAATATAAAGCAAATATTGATGTGCATAAGGAGAAAGGTAATATAGTATAGTAACAGTAGGAGATTTTAACGCTCCACTGACATCAATGGCTAGATATTACAGACAGAAAATCAGCAAATAAAAGATGGCTTTAGGGCTTCTGGCCAAGATGGAGGAGTAGGTGGAAACACTGTGACTCCTTGTACAACCAAGATTAAGGACAACAAATATTTACAAACAATAACACAACCAAAACACAGAAAACTGAACTACAGAAGTCCGACAACCATTCAACCAGACCTGTAAGAGGGGCGGAGTCAGCAGCCAGGGGAGAGGAAGCGCAGCAGGAAAACACAGTGGCTGCCAGACCCGGGAGCCCTGGGGAGCATAGGTGGTGTGGAGCTTGCAGACCCCAGATATGGGGAGGAGATGAGCAGAGCACATAGGGCATGCAGGGCAGATGGCCAACTGAGAACACACATTCACTCACAGATAAATTAGGCGAAAGCGGGCAGTGAGATGAACTGTGCAGCCCAGGGCCCCAGTGACTGGAAATAAAGCCCAAGAACATTGACTTAAAAGGTGACTCACAGGGTCCTTGAGCATG
>PVKM010009069.1:8019-37760 GCA_004027735.1 Carollia perspicillata | reverse complement strand
CATATTTGCCAATGATACCTCAGACAAAGGTTTAATCTCCAAAATATATAAAGAACTTTCACGAATCTACTCTAAGACAAACAATCCAATTAAGAAATGTGCAAAGGACTTGAATAGACGCTTCTCCAAAGAGGACATACAGAGGATCCAGAAACACATGAAAAGATGCTCAATATCGCTAGCCATCAGAGAGATGCAAATTAAAACCACAATGAGACACCACTTCACACTGGTCAGAATGGCCATCATAAACAAAGCAACAAACAACAAGTGTTGGAGAGGTTGTGGAGAAAAGGGAACCCTAGTACACTGTTGGTGGAAGTGCAGACTGATACAACCACTATGGAAAACAGTATGGAATTTTCGCAGAAAACTAAAAATGGACATGCCTTTTGACCTGGCAATTCCACTGCTAGGATTATACCCTAAGAACCCAGAAACACCAATCCAAAAAAACCTATGCACCCCAATGTAGCAGCACAATTTACAATAGCCAAGTGCTGGAAGCAACCTAGGTGCCCATCAGTAAATGAATGGATCAAAAAACTATGGTACATGTACACAATGGAATTCTATGCAGCAGAAAGAAAGAAGGAGCTCCTACCCTATGCAACAGCATGGATGGAACTGGAAAGCATTATGTTGAGTGAAATAAGCCAGGTGGTAAAAGACAAATACCATATGATCTCACCTTTAACAGGAAGCTAAGCAACAAACCAAACAAGCAAGCAAAATATAACCAAAGACATTGAAATAGAAATCAGGCTGAGAGTAACCAGAGGGGAAAGGGGAGGGAATTTCAGGGGAAAAGGGGAAGGGGTCACAGGAACAAATATAAAGGACACATGGACAAAAACTAAGGGGGGAGTGGAAATGTGAGGGAGGAGGGCAGCACTAGGGGGGTGGACTGGGATGGGAGTGAAAGACAGAAAACTGTACTTGAACAACAACTAAAATAAAAAAAATTAATAAAAAAGATTAAAAAAAGACATTATATAACTTACTAAGTGATCATCCCAATAAATCTCATACCCATTTGTCACCATTCAATAATATTCTCTTTAGAACAATAATGTTCTCTTTAGAACATTATTGGCTATATTCCTTATGCTGTACTTTACCTTTCCATGACTATTCTGTAACAATCCATTTGTACTTATTAATCCCTTCACCTTTTCATGCATCCCCCTATGCCCCTCTGATCTGGCAACTGTAAAAATGTTCTCTGTATCTATGAGTCTGTTTCTGTTCTGTTGGTTCATTTATTTTGCTTTTTAGATTCAATAATTGATAGATATCTATTTATTGACATTTTATTGTTCATATTTCTTCTTCTTCTCCTTCTCCTTCTTCTCCATGAACACCCTTTAACATTTCATATATTACTGGTTGGTGATGATGAACTCCTTTAGCTCTTCCTTCTCTGGGAAGCTCTTTTTCTGCCCTTCAATTCTAAATGATAGCTTTGCTGGTTAGAGTAATCATGGCTGTAGGTCATTGCTTTTCATCACTTTGAATATTTCTTGCCTATCCCTTCTGGCCTGCAAAATTTCTGTTGAGAAATCAGCTGACAGTCTTAAAGGAGCTCCCTTGTAAGTAACTAACTGCTTTGCTCTTGCTGCTTTTAAGATTCTCTCTTCATCTTTAACCTTTGGCATTTTAATTATGATGTATCTTGGTGTGGGTCTTTTGGGTTCATCTTGTTTGGGACTTTTTGTGCTTCCTGGACTCGTATGTCTATTTCCTTCACCAGGTTATGGAAGTTTCTGTCATTACTTTTTCACATAGGTTATCAATATTTTTCTCTCTTTTCTCCTTCTGGCACCTCTCTGATGCAAATGTTAATATGCTTAAGATGTTCCAGAGGTTCCTTACACTATTCTTATTTTGTTGGCTTTTTTTCTTTTTTGCTGTTCTGACTGGGTGTTTTTTGCTTCCTTATGGTCCAAATTACTAATTTGATTCTCAGCTTTATTTACTCTACTGTAAATTATTCTTCATTTCAGTTAATGCACCCATTTCTGACTGGATCTTTTTTATGCTTCCCGTGTCCTTTTTTATGCTGTTGAAGTTCTTACTAAGTTCATTGAACATCCCTATAACTAGTGTTTTGAACTCTGCACCTAATAGATGACTTGTCTCCATTTTGTTTACTTCTTTTTCTGGAATTCTGTTCTGTTCTTTCATTTGGGCCATGTTTCTTTGTCTCCTCATTTTGGCAGCTTCCCTGTGTTTCTTTCTATGTATTAGGTAGAGCTTCTACATCCTCCAAACTTGGTAGAATGGGCTAATGAAGTAGTAGGTTCTAGTGGCACAGCCTCCTGAGTCACCCAAGCTGGGCAATCAAGGTGTATCCCCTATAAGGGCTGTGTGCTTTCACGGTGGGTGTTTTCCTGTGTTAGTTGTGCCTTGATTGCTGTTGGCATGTCAGTGGGAGACGTTTACCTCCAGGTCAATTGGCTTCAAGGAAGGACTGCAACCATTGACTGCAGTGGATCAGCTCTACAGGGACCTACCCCACAAAGCAGGATTTACTTCAGGGGGCCCTGGTGCCCACTGAGTACACCCCTTCAGTGTGTCATTTGTGGAGATGTTTGGATGGTGCTTCAACATGGTCTGAAGCTGTCCACTGGGTGTGCTGGCTCTGGAGCCTCTCAGGAGGTGCAGGCCAAGGACAGCTGCTGCCTGTGTTCTACCCAGGGCTACCCAGCATAGGCTAAAGAGCAATCTTCAGATGCCTGCTACTTGTGCTGAGCTTCGATGTGCCCAGGTGGGTCCAAATTGCAAACCAAGACCAGCTGCTACTATTGCTGGGCCTGAGTCCACTTAGCAAGAGGTACAAAACATGCTGGGACCAGATGCTGCTTGTTTGAGAGATTTTAGGAAAGTCTGAAGCATGAGCCAACGCAAGCCATTTGTATGGAAGAGCCACTAGAAACAGGTTGGGTTAGCCCACAAGTTGGGTGGGGTGGAATTTCAGAGAATCTCTAGAGCAGGGTGAACAGTGTGGGGCAGATATAGCACCTGCTTCCAGATTTTTGGGGGGCTGGGAAGCTCTGAAAAAGGAACAATGGACTCTGCCAGCACTTTCGTCAGACAGAAAGCTGCCCCTCCTATCTCTCACCCTGATCTCAAACAATTCAGTTCCTTCCCATATGTCCCTGGTGCCTTTTAAACTGTTGGCCCAGTGCAGGAGCTCAGAGTGAATGAGCCCTTTGAAAGAAATTGCCTGGGACTACAGAAGCCCTCCGTCTCACTCAGCCACAATCCTCGCTGGTTTTTACAACCAGAAATTATGGGGACTTCTCTTCCTGGCATGGAAACCCTGGGCTAAGGGGCATGGTATGGAACTGGTACACCTCAATCCTCACAGGGGACTTCTGTAGCCAAGATATCTCTTCCTATTTTTATCTGCCACATGTGAGTGTGGGACCAGCCCATTCCATATCTCTCTGCCCCTCCTACCAGTCTTGATGTGAATTCTTCTTTAAATCTTTAATTATAGGACTTTCTTTCAGCTAGATTTCAGGCAGGTCTGAATGATGGTTATTCTATAGTTTAGTTGTAATTTTGATGTGGTGTGGGAAGATGAGGACTGAATTTATCTATGCCCCCATCTTCACTGAAAGTCCTTCTTTATTCATCATTTCAGATAATTTGTGTTGATCTGTCTTTAAGCTGATTGACCCTTTCTTTCACAGTGCTTATTGTTATTAAATTAACTTGATGTATTTTTACATTTCTTACATATTTTTTATAACTAGGTTTCTTTTTTACTACATTTCAGTTTCCATTTCTTCAATAAAATGATCTGTTTTCACATTCTTTCCATCTCTTCCTATAAATTCTTCAACATATTCACAATAATAATTTTAAAATCCTTGTCAGCTACTTCCAGTATCTGGGTATCTGTGGGTTAGTCTAAGTGAATGTTATTTTATAAGTTCTACTGAATTGCTTCTTTGCACATCTTGCATTTTTTTATTGTATAGGGTTATTATTTATTAAAGAATAATAGGTTGAGGTATACTGCCAACTTTTTATTATTACTATTGCTACTGTTCCCTAAGAGTGGAAACTTTCTAACATTTGTTTGCTAAAGTAAAAAGATTTCACCATTTGTCTGTGACTCAGACATGATGTTAAGAAAATTGAGTCCAACCATCCACCACTTGTGCAATTGATGCTTTTTCATCACCATAACTGTCCCTACTGTTACCTAGGAGATAGATTTTTTTTTAACCGGTGTTTGAACCTGAAGAAAAGGGTGGGCCGAGATTGAATGATTTGGTTGAATGGTTCTAGTAGAATGAGTGAGATTGCCCACGTTCATTCTGTTTTTCAGTCCTACTTTTATTTGTTTCATAAAAATCAGAGGAAAGGAGAAGCAGAGAGCTTTCCTATGCCAGCAAAACTGTAAGATATTGTGTTCGGGGATTTTCCAGAATCCAGTCCATCCCACCTGTTTCTACTGCCTCCCGAGAAACAGGTGGGATGGACAAGTGGCTTAGCTACCATCTTCTCAGTCTCAAAGTTTTAGGTCTCTGCAGGCTTTCTCCATAATCTATCAAAATCTAGACCCAATTTTTGCCTCTGAACCCGCTACAACTCACTGCTCAACTAGGCAGGGTTCCATTATCTGGAAATCAGCTCATCAAGACTTTCTGGCATATAGAATTTTAAAATAGTCAAATAAATAGTTGTGACTTTTATATTATCCATATTTTTCTTGGTGTTACCATAAGTGATGGTCTTTCATGTCTTCTCACATTCTATGCTGGAAGTGAAATTCCACTGAAGATCTATTTTACTGTCAAAGGGGAAAATTAACATTTCTGAATTCACCAGGAAGTGATATGAATCTCCAACATGATTTTCACCATACAGAGGGTTTCCCAACCTTAGCACTGTTCTATGGACATTTTGAGTGAAATAATTCTTTTTTCGGGGGGAAGTGGGGAGTAGTTTGTCCTATGCATTGTGGAATGTTTAGCAGTATTCCTATTTTACCTACCAGAGACCACAAGGAACCCCTTCCCCTCCCCACTGTGACAAGCAAAAATGTCCTAAACGTTGCCATAAGCAGTCCCAGTTCCTTTCTGAGAAAAACATATTTTATTTTCTTCACACATGATTTGACAAAAGATGTTTAGAATGTGACATTTTCAGTTAAAATGCAAAGAATAATTTTAGCTCATTTGTAAGACTGGTTTTAATTTTAAATGGGTATGTCTTTTTTTTGTAAAGGAAATACATTTCATTATTTCATCAAAGACAGCTCAGTCTTAAAGCAGTCATTTAAAATAATTTTCTCACACCAGGCAACCATATACAACGAGAAAACTTTGCAGTGTTTTCACTCAAACAAATACCAGATGATGATGATGATGATGATGATGATGATGATGATGATGATGACGACAGTGACAACAATGACAACTGAGAGTTCCCATGGCAAGTCTGCACAGCCTGTCAAAGGAGGCAGGCTGAGTTCATATCACGCAGCACGTGTGGAAAGCCTGTACCGTCAAAACGGTTGCAATGACAGGAATGAGGTAAAGATCCTTGGGCAAAGGTATCTCAAATGTTCATCTTGTCCCTGGGTTAGATTCTGGTTTTTAAATGCCAGAACTCATGGAACATGTATTTGAATCTATCTGCCACTCTTTATTATCTTCATTAGTTTCATTATAAAGACAGATTCATATTGTAGCATTATCTGTTCTCATTCCAACATTGGGCTAAGCAATGTAGCGTGAAAACAAAGTCACCCCAGAATATTGGAAGAGGTTGCTTTCTGCTTTCACTGATGGCAGAAGAGAGAAAGCGGGGTTGGGCGGGGGGAAGCAGAGATTCTGTGAATAAATATGGAGAGACTCTAAAGACTACAAGTATTTCAAGAGGGATACATTTTTTTCTTGCTACTTCCTCCAAACAAGATTCATAATAAAGAGAATGAATAGCAACTTTGGAAAATTCCACTTGGGTCCTTCAATATTATAGAATACTTGGTTCAAAATTAGTTTTCTTTTTTCCCCTAATTTAGGGCATCTTTTTTTGGATGCTACTGGTATACTTGGGACTTCTTATTCATTGAGTCAGTCAAGCTCTAGTTTCAGGAAAAAGAAAATTCTTGATACCCAATCACTGAAAGGAAGTGGTTGATACTTGTCACTAAACATTTTAGATGTTTAATCCTATATGAGGTACTTCAGTAGTAATTTTAACCAGGCAGTTGGTTCAGTTGGGATAAAAAGACTGTCAAATTCTCAGGTCTAAAGCAACATTGAGAAACTAATGTGCTTTGATGTGATTTCTTGTACTTGGAGTGGAAGGAGGAATGTTTCTATGTAGATTGCATATATATGCGCATGCTAGTTGAAAGTCATAAAATATAGAGTTGTCACCGAAAATGAAAGTGTTCAGCTGCAGATGATTATGTTGATGGTGCTTTCACTTTCATACTACAGAGTTCCAGAGTTTGGAACTCTGTGGCAACCTAGGGAACTTTCATCAACTCCTATGACTACAGTTATCCAATAATAGCACATACTCTACCCTCTCTTCTGTTACTATAGATAAATACTCCAGGCTCCTATATAAAGACAACACTTTTAATCATTAACTAAATCCTATAGTTACCAAGCAAACCAGGGCTTGGCCATCTGGCACCTTTGCATATGACCCAACAATTAGTATTAAAGGAAATAGGTTTTTATTAACTGGGTTCCAACCTGGGGAGTGGGGTGGGCGAGAGCACTCCTGCTCAGAGCCCTCCTTTCCCACAGGACCCAGAGCCTCCCTGGTTTCCCAAAAGGCTACAAGCCAAAATCATACCCAAAAGTTCCACACTTTCTTATCTGTCCTTAAGCCAGTCCCACAAACAGTTCTCCATCCCCTCTAGAATGTGCACTTGTGACTTTCAGAGTCACCATCCCCTCGCGGCAGCTCTCTCCTTCAGGATCTGGGGTGTGCTGTTCTCAGTCTCCATGTCGTGTGTGGCTCAGGAAAACATGTGCCGCGTTACACTGGATAATGGTGGAGTCCGGGGAGGCACATGTCCCAGGAGAGTGGCTTCTCTATATGTCCTTCAGAAAAGCAGAAGTACCTCCTCTCTCTTACTCCAGAACACATGGCTTTTCTCCTCTCTTACTCCAGACTGCACTCAATTAAATGTTAAGCAAGAACTCCCTGCATGACCTCAACCCAGCTCTTCCTACCATTTTTGCCAGTTCCCCAGTATTTTTTACCTTCTTTTGGCTGCCATCTTTAGTCAGGGCAAAAGTTTCCAGTGCTGACACATGGACATCCAGGGCAGGCATCTTTCTGGTGCCTCTCACGAAAGTGCTATATAAGCTGCCCCACCCCACTCCGCACTATGTTGGGAGTCCCTGAGCCTTCTCACAGTCACAGACATAATTCACCCTAAGCAGTAGGATTCCCTTTAAGAGGGCACAGCTATCAACTTGCCATTGTTATGTAATGTATCTTAAATGCCGTATAATTCACTCCCACTTCCTCCAATCAAGGACTGTGGAGTCGTTCTCCTATTTTCAGAGGACCCTTGCTCTGCATCCCATTATACTATTTCATCCTGCCTATTCAAAGGCATCATGCTAACAATTCTTTCTCCTTTATAATGTCATCAGTTTCTCCTCATCGTACATAAAGCTCTTATTTATCCCGCATTAAAATAGATACATAATTTAAAAATCTTATTTGACCACATTTCTCAGGCAGGTATCTCTCTATGTTCTTTTGCAGCAAAAAATTCATGAAAGTGTCATTTCTAATTATCTCCAATTTCTCTCCTCCACTTCTCACCTAAATCTTCACCAGTCAGAATTTATCCCCAACACTGTATTGAAACTGTTCTTTTCAGTCACCAACGACCTTCAAAGTGTAGTTCTCAGTCCTCATCTTATTCGTCAGCAACATTTGACACAAAGTAGAAGATTATATTCTCTTTGACACATGTTCTTTACTGGGCTCCCAGTGAAACATTCTCTTTTCTTCCAATGTCATCGGTCACTCAACCTTAGTTTCTGAGGAAAATTTCATTAATAGACTCAATTATTCACCTCCCAAAAGTACACATCTTTGCAACAAACAAACAAACAAAAACCAAAAAAGACCTTGGCAATGTCACCCATTGTGGGTGTAGCTTATATCTCCTTTGTTGGAGTTTGGGTTAAACCACATGACTTGCCTTGGGCAGTGGTTTATTAGCAAATGTTTTGCAAGCAGAGGCTTGAAAATGACAGTGCCCTGAGGGCATTCTTGGACTTGCCCAGAGGGAGCCTGAAATGTGGAGCAGAAGTGCTGTCCTGGTCTAGCCCTGCCTAAAACATAGCTTCCGATCGGCCTGCAATCAGTTTTGTATGGGTGAGCCCAGTGAAGACCAGCAGAGCCCTGCCTAAAGCAGCTGATTTAAGACCAGTGAGCTAAACAACTATTGTTACTCCACTGATATTTTTGTGATCATTGGTATGAAGCATTACTGTGGCCCCCGTTAACAAATGTAATCTCCTCTCCTTATTTCTCCTGTTCTGCATAACTCCTTAACGATGGAGTGACATCAATCTTGGAACCCCTTCCTATCAGTTAATAATTCAGAAAACTTTCTCCCTTAATTTATATTAAGTAACACTTACACTAAAAGGTGAGGCACAAATAGTATGATAAACCTTTATTCAGAAATTAAAAGTCTATATTCCAGGAGTGGTAGAAAGTAATAGGTAAAGAAGAGGCTCTTTAAGTCGAGAACACTCCAAGGGAAAGGTTAGGCTCTCCAATAAGTACTACTGGAAAAACTGGATAATCACATATGCAAAAATGAAATTGGACCCCAATTTATACCACACGCAATATTAACTTGGAATTGATTAAAGACTTAAGCCTAAGACCTGATACCATAAAATTTCTGGAAAAAAATAGGGAAAAAATCTCCTTGCTGTTGATCTTGGAAATGATTTTTTGGTGTGACACCAAAAGCACAATCAACAAGAGAAAAATTAAAAGGTGGGGTGACATCAAACTGAAAAGCTTCTGCATAGCAAAAGAAATGATCAACAAAACAAAGAGGCAAGCTATGAGATGGGAGAAAATATTTGCAAATCATAAATACGTTAATATCCAAAACATGTAATTCAATACCAAAAACCCCACAAAAATCCAACTTATAAATGGGTGGAGGAAATGAATAAATGTTTTTCCGAAGACAACATACAATCACCAAAAGGTGCATGGAAAGATTTTCATCCTTACTAATAATGAGGGCAATGTAAATCACAACCATAATGAGATATCTCTTTATACCTGTTAGAATGACTATCATCAAGACAAAAAATTAACAAGTGTTGGAAAGGATGTGGAGAAAAGAGAACCTTGGTGCACTGTTGGTGGAAATGCAAATTTGTTCAGCCACTATAAAAAACAGTATGGAGGTGTCTCAAAAATTTAAAAATAGAATTACCATGTGAATCAAAAATCCTGATTCTGTATATATTTCCAAAGGAAATAAACACAGTATCTTGAAGTGATATCTACACAGCTATTTTTATTACAGTATTATTCACAAGAGCCAAGATATGGAAACAACGTAAGTGTCCATCAATCCATGAATAGATGAATGGATAAAGAACATGTGATTGATACACACCACATACACTCACACATGGGAAATCTACTCAACCATGGGGCAAAAAGGAAATTTGTGACAACATAGATGGGCCTCAAAGGCATTATGCTAAGGGGAATAAGTCAGACACAGACAAATACTGCATGATATCACTTATACGTGGAAACCTAAAAAGACAAACTTACAGAGTAGTATGGTGGTTACCAGGGACTGAGATTAGGACAAATGGGGCGATTTTGGTCAAAGGTTACAAACTCCCAGTTAGAAGATGAATAAATTGTAGGAATCTAATGTAAGACAAGATCAGTGTAGTTAATAATAGTGTATTGTTACTTGAAAGTTACTAAAAGAGTAAATCTTAAATGTTCTTACCACAAAAACAAATTGATAATTGTGACATGATGGAAATGTTAACTAAGCCTGTGATGGTAATCGTTTTGCAATGTACAAGTGCACCAAATCACCACCAATAGGTGCACCAATTATATATGTTAAACTTATACAATGCTATATACCATTTTGTCTCAATAAAGCTGGGGTGGGAAAAGGAAAGGCTCTTTAATTATGAAGGTGGGGCCCACATCCTAGTTCTTTGATTCCAGCTATGGGACCTTAGGGACAAACCACTTTAAAAGTCTACATCTCAGTTTCCTTATCTGTTAAAATGGAGAAAATAAAGTGCCAATGTGAGAATCAATATGAGAATTAAATAATTCTTATTAAGTTTTTAGTATATTGAATGATATTGTGTTTTTGTTCATTCAGGCTGCAGTAACAAAATACCATAGGCCGATTGGCCTATAAGCAGCAGAAATCAATCGCTCACATTTCTGGAGACTGGAAGTATGAGAGTGGGGACCAGCATGATCTGGGTGAGAGCCCTCTTCAGGTAATACACTCCTGTTTGTATTCTCACATGGCAGAAGGGTCTAGGGAGTTCAGTGGGCTCTCTTTTATCATTACTCCCATTCATGACCTATTTACCTCCCAGAGGCCCACCTTCTGATACCATTATCACCTTTGAAGGTTAGGATTTCAACACATGAATTTTGGAGGCACACAAACATTCAGACTATAGCATACAATGAGGATTCAATAATCTTAATATTACTATTATTTAAATATTTCTGATTTCTTGACCAGCAATCTCTCTGAGACTTTATTTCCTCCTGTATATTTTATTTAGTTTTATCTTTCTATGTGAGTCAAAAAATATAAAATCTCAATTAAAAAAATCTTGTCAAGGCATGCAAATGAACTCTTATCTATTATTAAATACTTTATTTTCTAGAGCAGCTGTAGTTTCACAGAAACATTTAGAGGGAGGTACAGAGATGTCTCATATACCCCTTCCCCCACATGCACAGACTCCCCCATTGTCAACATTCCCCACTGGAGTGGGACACTTATTACAGTTTATGAAACTATATCGACACTTAATCTCCCCAAATCCATAGTTTACATTAGACTACACCCAGAGTGTTGTCCATTCTATGGGTTTAAATAAATGTATAATGACATATATTCATCATTACAATATCTTACAAAGCATTTTCAAATCCCTAAAATTCTACTGTGTTCTGCTTATTTATTCTTTTTTTTCTTCCAATCCCTGGCACTAATCTTTTTACTGTTTCCACAGTTTCACCTTTTCCAGAATGTCATATAGGTGTATTGTAGAGTTTAGAGCCTTTTCTTGGCTTCTTTCACCTATTAATTTGCATTTAAATTTCCTGCATATCTTTTCATGGCTTGATTACTCATTTTTTAAGCACTGAATAGTATTCTGTGTTCTGGATTTCCCACAGTTTATTTATATATTCACCTATTGAAGGACATCTTGGTTGCTTCCAAGTTTTGGCAATCACTGGAAAGCTCCTATAACATTCATGTATAGGTTTTTGTGGGGACATAAGCTTTCAACTACTTTGAGTAAATACTAAGGAGAATGATTGCTAAATCATCGGGTAAGATTATGTTTAGTTTTTTAAGAAACCACCAACCTGTATTCCAAAATGGCTGTATCATTTTAAAGTCCCACCAGCAACGTAAGAGGGTTCCTCACCCTTGTCAGAATTTGATATTGCCAGTGTTTTTCATTTTGGGCATTAGAATAGGTGTTTAGTAGTGACTCTTGTTTTAATTTGCATTTCCCTGATGTCATATTGTATGGAACATCATTTCATATGCACATTTGCTATCTATATATCTTCCTTGGTGAATTGTTTGTTAAGAACTTGGGGCAAATTTTTAATCAACAATACACACTGTTAAGTTTAATCTGAATTATTATAGCATTTGCTAAGATATGGTATCTGTGGTATAAATACTACTACCATGACCATTTGCAAATTCTCCTGCCATAGCAGGTTTAAAACAGGAACAAGAATTCAACTGAGGGGGGGGGCTCCACCTGCAGAGCCCCACCCCACCCCACCCCTGCGGCTGCCAGGGATGAAAATAATGCTACCAAGACATGATTTGCTTGGGGAGGAAAGGTAGCTAATCTCTCAAAGGAGAAGGGCCAAGAGCCTCTTTCTCAATGGGCTTTTATTGGGTTCTCAACACACAGGGACACAGGTAAAGTTCATTAATCATTGTCAGGCAGTAAGGGTCAAACAATAGATAACAAAGAACTCTGAGGGCCTATTTTGAGTCAGGGTCAGAGAGCTAAAGACCTATAAAACTCTGAGGAACTAACTCACTTCTTGCTTGGACCCTTATTTAATTGAGAGCATTCTAAACAAAAGCAGGTTTCACAAGATTTTACATATTCTTTCTTAGGCCTGATTGCCCTAGGGAACCTGCCCTTTCCAGCACAGGGCAGTACCCACCATCAGTATTGTCTCAGGCTTAAGTCAGGCATGGGAAGTAAGGCAGCCAAGAGATTAGGAGATTTCTTGCATACAGAATGAAGACTCAGGCTATGTCAGAATAGCTGGGGAGTGAGGGTCCATCACCCCCTCTTTGCTGCAGCCCCCCAAGTCCTTCCTTGAGGGCCTCCCAAGTGATGGTGTCTGGCTTAGGTCACCCCCCTTCTGAGGGGTCTTACCCATCATTGACTAACCAAGCAAGCATTGGGGGCCAGAGATGGATGAAGCAGAAGCTGCACTCCTGCCAGGGAGATAAGCTTTGTTTCCTTAGTGGCTCACAGTCCAAAGGTCACTCACTCAGCATTAGCCATGTGGGGTTTACAGCTCCAGAAACCAGGCAGAGCAGTTCCCAACATTCAACACAGTCTTAAGAAGAAGTGTGCAATAGTGCAACATTACATAGAGTATTTCCATAATATAGGTACAATAGACATAACTTATACCAAGAGCACAGATAATAGTAAAATGTAAAGTAATTTAAAATGATCAGTTTGAGTGTTTATTACTTCTGTTTTAATATAGTTTAATGCTATGGCTACATAGTTTATTTTCAAACCATGATTTTCTTGAACAAATGACTTACAAAACTTCCTGAAAATTACTGATTGACTCTCCATACCCTGTGTGAGCCAGCTGTAGCAAACCACCATAGGTATATACACGCCACACTATCCTTAGGGCTAACTTCATCCACATTGAAAAGAAGCAGCAGAAATCTTCCTCACCTCTTTTGAACTCCATTCTAAGAGTTTTCTTTTTCAAAGAAATAAAATCCATCCAAATTGGAAAGGAGGAAGTAAAACTTTCATTGCTTGCAGATGACATGATAATGTACATAGAAAACCATAGACTCCACCAAAAATGGAGGTAAAAAACCTGTACTCGGAAAACTACAAAACACTGAAGAAAGAAATTAAGGAAGACACAAACAAGTAGAAGCATGTACCATGCTCATGGACTGGAAGAATCAACATCATTAAAATGTCCACACTACCCAAAGCAATTTATAGATTCAATACAATCCCTATTAAAGTACCAATGACATATTTCACAGATAGAGAACAAACATTTCAAAAATTTATATGGAACCATAAATGACCCTGACACAGCAATCTTGAGAAAGAGGAACAAAGCAGGAGGAATCACCATGCCTGACAACGACTATAGTACAAGGCCACGGTAATCAAAACACTATGGTATTGGCATAAGAACAGACACATAAATCAATGGAACAGAATAGAGAGCCCAGAAATAAGTCCAAGCATCTATGGTCAATTAATATTCAACAAAGGGGACAGAAGCATAAAATGGAGTAAAAATAGCCTCTTCGACAAATGGTGTTGGGAGATCTGGAAAGCTACATTTAAAAAAAAGGGAAAAAAAGGATCATGT
Source organism: Carollia perspicillata (assembly GCA_004027735.1). Lineage (NCBI taxonomy): Eukaryota > Metazoa > Chordata > Mammalia > Chiroptera > Phyllostomidae > Carollia > Carollia perspicillata. Next base: position 23,855 of record PVKM010009069.1, on the reverse strand, counting down.
CTTACACTATACACAAAAATAAAGTCAAGATGGATAAAAGACTTACATGTAAGTTGTGATACCATAAAAGTCCTAGAGGAAAACCCAGGCAGAAAAATCTCAGATATTCCACACGGCAATATTTTCACTGATATGTCCCCTAGAGCAAGGGACATAAAGGAAAGAATAAACAAATGGGACTTCATCAAAATAAAAAGCTTCTGCATGGCTAGAGAAAACAGCAGTAAATGAAAAGGGAACCAACCATATGGGAAAATATATTTGCTAATGATATCTCAGACAAGGGTTTGATTTCCAAAATATATAAAGAACTCACATGGCTCCACTCCAGGAAGACAAACAACCCAATTAAAAAATGGGCAAAGGACCTAAACAGACACTTTCTCCAAGGAGGACATATAGAGGGCCCAAAGACATATGAAAGGATGTTTAGCATCACTAGCCATCAGAGAGATGCAAATGAAAACCACAATGAGATACCACTTTACACTGGTCAGAATGGCCATCATAAACAAATCAACAAACAAGTGCTGGTGAGTTTGTGGAGAAAAGAGAACCCTAGTACACTGTTGGTGGGAATGCGGACTGGTGCAGCCACTGAGGAAAACAGTATGAAATATCCTAAAAAAAACAGAAATGGAAATACCTTTTGACCCAGCACTTCTACTGCTGGGATTATACTCTAAGAATCCTGAAACACTAATTCAAAAGAACCTGTGCACCTCAATTTTCATAGCAGCACAGTTTACGATAGCCAAGTGCTGGAAGCAACCTAAGTGCCCTTCAGTAAATGAGGATCAAAAATTGTGGCACATTTACACAATAGAATATTATGCAGCAGAAAGAAAGAAGGAGCTTCTACCCTTCACGACAGCATGGATGGAACTGTACAGCATTATACTAAGTGAAGTAACCCAGGCAGTGGAAGACAAATACTGTATGATTTTTCACCTACAAGTGGAACCTAATCAACAAAATAAACAAGCAAGCAAAATGCAACCCGAGACATTGAAATAAAGAACAGACAGTAAGCAAAAGGGCAGGGTGAGGGGGATAACAGGGGAAAGAAGGGAAAGGGTCATCCAGGAACATGTATAAAATACCCATGGACAAAGCCGAAGAGGGGAAGGATTAGGGGTGGGAGGTGGGGATGGGTGGGGCAGGAGAAAGTGGTAGCTGGAAAATGGAGACAACTGTACTTGAACAACAATAAAAAAAGAAGGAAAGAAAAAGCATAAACCAGATCATAAAAATAAGAGCTTTCTTTTTCAGCATTCTCAATAGAAGCAGGACAAATACAGAAAAATATTTAAAATACTTTGGAATCAACAAACTAATTAGGATTGATTCATGTTTCTTAAATGTTTGCTTTAGTTTTTATTTCAAGGCTGATGTTAATTGCTGGAGGTTTTTAGAATCTGAATAGGTCAAAATTTTATTTTATACTTCTTCTAGTCTCCAAGCAGGACTTCATTTAAAAACTAATAGAGAGATAGGTCACTCATCTTCCTTTACAACTCAATACTTCCCAGAGTTTTTACATGTATTAAAAACATCAATGTTTCTTTTTTCTTTTTAATTTCAAAAAAAAATTAAAAAACAGCATTGAAGAGTTTGAATGGAAGTTTCTACTGTATAGCCTCCCAAGGGAGTGTATCCCAGATGTGATAATAGTAGCATAATATAAGGTTCCTTTTCCTCTCCATTATTTCAGTACCCAGGTCTCTCCATTCTCCCTCTATAACATCAGTGGAAATGACAAAACAGAAGTATCTGTTATATCAGACATTTTCATAGGCATTGTATTGACCCTAACAGGCCTTCACAGAACACATGCTAAATGGAACCATTATGGTTATTCTCAAAATGGATCATCAGTGTAATTGCCATTGTACAAAAAACATTATGAACATTTACTGCTTCTCTGCTTTGACAGCAGATACTTTTCAAACATGAATGTCTCAGCAATTAAAATCACAAACATAATCATAGCAACAAAGGCCTGTCTTCAACTCTCATTTTTTTAAAAAAATGATGCTACTTTCTCCCCCCATTTAAATGGAATAAAATGGTTCCACATTTTAGATTCAGTAGTCACATGAATCGAGTAAAGCAATTAATCAGGATCTTTAGTCACATAATTACCTTCCATACAAGCATATCATTTTAAGCATACCAGTTTACATTCATTGAATTAAATAATTTAAAATAAATAATTGTCATAAAATAAAGTTTCATGGTACTTTAAGGGCAAATCAGTCAGATTTGTATAGACTGATTGGGAAAAAACGTATCCATATGGAAGCATAGATACACATATACCACACAACTCACCACTTAATGAACTAAAAAAAAAATCCAGGTAATTCTCTTTACTTCCATGCTTTGGTAACATATCGTGCCAAAAGGATAGCCTCCGATATTTAGGCCAAATATCTTAATCGGTTAAAATTGTGTGAATGCCAGGAATTTTCAGCCTGATTTGAGTCAAAATAACTGAATCATAAATCCGGCCAGATTGACTCAGAAAAAAAACTCTGAAAGCCCATTCCCATGACCAGAGTGAGGGCTGCAACACCATCATGTTTTCTGTGCTCGAGCACTGTGCGGATTGCTGGGCACACGGTATTTGTTTGAGAGAAAATGTACATTCTTACCAACTCAGAGCCCATTGCAAGAGACAGGTCAAGGAAAGAACATGACTGAAAGGGTGGGAGAAAGGTAGAGCAGAATGCATTACATATAGACTGTAGGAATACTCTCAACAATTACTTTATACAGAAAGTCAATCAGACAGTCTTTCAGAGGACCAAGGTTATGGACATCTATCTGATCATGTCTATTGAAATAAGAGACTCTTTAAAACCAATGTTAACCAAAGATGAAGTTTAAAAGCACTTTTCTCAAATCCAGAGCTAGAAATCAATAAAGTCACCAAAATTGAATGAGTGGGCTTTCCTAAGTATCAGACTGAAGGTCAGCTACTTCCCTGACCTCAAAGCTTGATAGACACCACTGATCCAATTAGAATCAAAGTTTAGATGCAATCTTAATGTTTTTCTTTTTCTTAAAATGTTTTTAAAATGTTTAATTTAATATACAGGGAAGAAGTTGCAGGGAGTTCAGAACAAGCACATTTTCAAACTATGGAACTGCTTTCAAAGAACATTTAATTGTATAATTTTCAACTCGGAGCCAAAGTAAGATTGACAAAAGAAGCCTAGATAATTGGTTCTCACATACACATAATTTTATTTCCATTTTACAAATAAATAATATTTTCTGCTTACATTTTATAGAGGAAAGGTTTATATAATGTGGTTTTGCAAATTTTCACACTATTGTATAATTCCAAGTCCAGATGGTTCCAGCAAATTATAACATTAAAGTCTCTAAATTTCCCATTTATCATGATAATATGCATATAAAACCTTCTCTAAATTCTACCCCCAAGCAAAACCTGGACCAAAGTCAGCTTTCTTACTGCAAAAAGTTCCTAAACCAAACCATGCTTTCAAGCTTATATGGAAATAAGTAGGAATGGGTTGCAGTAAATGTCCTCTTATCCCTTATTATTCTCACCCCCAACTTCATCTCTGCCAAAATTATCTCCCCCCCGGGATCTGTGTAAAAGTCTTATGGGACACCTAGCCTCATGGATCAATTGCTACTAGTCTTACTTCCTCTCCTCTATTCCCATCTGTTGGAGTGGGGGAAGTACTTTGATAGATGATGGTAGCACCATGAGAGTTGGGTATTTTCCAAATAACTTTGAAGTGAGGCAAAACACCTTTGAGTTGGTATATTGTAAGTCAGAGGTTGGGTTTGAATCTCTGCTCTGACATGTACCAGCTTTGAAACCTTCCGTTAGTGCACCGTGTACTTCCTGCTTTCATTTCCTTACCTGTAAAATGAGTATGATGATTTTTTAACTCTCGAGATTATTATGATAATAAAATATTATATTAAAAAACAATTGTAACACTGGTGTATGGTGAAAGGTGGTAGAATATGCCACTGCAAAATATACCACTTTCACATCATTTGGAGTTTAAACCACTTGAAAAACAGCAAATGCAAAAAAAAAAATTTTTTTTTTAATTTTCTTTCTTGTTTTTAAAAGCAGGAGATGAAATTCTCCTGTAAAAGATGTCTTTCTGTACCAGGAGCAAAGAGACATTATTATAATCAAGAAATAGAAGTTGAGCCCTGACCAGTGTGGCCGAGTTTGGGGGGCTTTGTCCCACAAAGTGAAAGATCATCCATTACATTCCAGGTCAAGGCGGGTATGGTTTTGCAAATTTTCACACTATTGTATAATCATAAGTCATATAGAACCATATGAGTTCTAAAAAATTATAAAATTAAAGTTCCTAAATTTCCCATTTGTTATGATAATATGCACAAGTATGCATATGCCTGGGTTGCAGGTTCGGTTCTGGTTGGGGTCATATGGTCCCTCGTCGGAGCACGTACGAGAGGCAATCAATCAATGTTTCTCTCTCACATCAATGTTTCTTTTCCTCTCTCTCTCCCTCTCTTCCCTTCTCTCTAAAAATAAATAATTGTTTTTAAAAAGGAAGACAAGTCAAGACGTAGATAATTTTTTACAAAGAGAACTTATTAAAATAATTCTTATTCTCTAACCTCCCCACAGAGTTTAGTTACTTTTCCATAATTGCCTCTGTTTGTTCAACCTAATATACATGCATGTAGAGTCTAACATTTCTTTGGATTTTTCTTCCATCTGAAGCTTCCTGTGTTGTGTAAAACATATAAATTTGTATGCTTCTCTCCTGCTGTTAATTTGCCTTGTATTGGTTTAATTTTTTGATCACCCAAGAGTCATGTTTACTAGTTAGTTTGCTTATCAACAATATTCAACATATGTGAAAGGCAAAAACAAATAAAAAACCTTATTCACACATATAACCCATTATAGAGAAAAGTGTTCAAAAATTATAAGCTAATACCTCTTTTCTCAACTCTTTGGGACTATGCCAGACCTAAACCAGAGTCTTCAAGTTTAAGAGTTAATATATATCACTTGGAAATTGTTAGCTGTTACATGAAGTTATGGATATGGCACATCTGATGTCCTGAGTGCAGCCCCATGCTCTGGAGCTCAGGCAGTGGGCCCAATGTTGCCTGTACATGCGGATGACCTGGGGAGGGAGAGGGAAAATGCAGCGATCCAGCCCGCACCATAAAGACTCTGAAGGGTTACAGAGTATGTCCCCCCAAAATATGCTTCTTTGGCATAAAGATTATTTTAGCTGATTATTTTAAGAAACTGCAGACATAGAAGTAGCTCTGAAAACAAAGGAGAAGTTACCCTTTTGTAAGGGTATTTGCTTTAGAAAGGAGTCCTATACCAGAAAGACAGCCATGCCGGAAATAACTTTTCCATCTGGGGGAATTATTTGCCAGGCAAGACAACTTTTGATTACTGCACATTTGCTCTTCTCACCTTCCCATGAATTGCCTTCCCCTCCTTTGAAACCTCAGACCTCTTCCCTTAGCTCAGGATGGTAATTAAGCCTCAATCATCTGGTCACCTTCTGAGTCTTATATCTTGGTGGGACTCCCGTACATAAATAAGTAATTAAAATTTACAAGCAGTGGTCTCAGCCAAAAACAATGAAGAGTAGAGGTGTGAAAAATGACTAATGAAAACAATTTAGGTGATAACAAACATATTTTATTTAACAGTTAATAAAGTGGACATTCTCCTTTCTGAGAACTGTAAAATGGAGCAGAAGGCAAGAAGATTTATGGGGTAAAGAACAAGGAAGAGATGAATAGAAAATATCTCACTGGGGTCACACAGCCAAACTTGTATGGGGCGACGAGGAACTAGGAGGTAAGTATAAAGCCCAGAGTTGGCTTAGTATCTGGAGATTGATTGGCTGACTGTATATACTGTGTTTCTGCTCAAGCAGAGCATTTACAAGGACCTGGAAGTTATACGAGTTTTGCTAATATGGCACCCCAGGCAGAAGCAATTTCATTTTGGCCTAGAATTTTATTTCAACAGAAGGAAAATTATTTTTCCTCCTCAACAATTCTGATTTAGTAATTTCAAAGGAAAAGCAGGACTCTCTATTATAAACAAATAAACAAAAAAACCCTACAGATAATTTTGATATTTAGAAAGACTTGAAAAGCAGTCACTTAGCACCAAAAGCTCCTTTTATAAGAATCATTGAGATAATAACTTTCATAGGACGTTGGAGAAGGGAAAAAAAGATCACCTAGTGGCTTGGCTTTCAATATTTTTACTGGTAGAAACTTTCCTCAAAAGTAATTCCTGAGTAGAAGAACAATAGATAAAAACAGCTAAACACAAGGCCACTCTGGAAAATTTCACTGTGAATGGGCCTCTAAGCACCTTTAAGGAGGGCCAAGACTCCCAGTAACATAGTTTAGAAATGAGAGACATAAGGCCCGAAAAGTCAAAGTCACTTTTTAACATTTACAGTTAATTGGATCCTTAGTGACGATTAGAACCTTACCTTTACACAATCCACATAAACTTCAAAGTTTAAGAGTGGCCTAAATAAACAGTTAAAAAATAAAAGTCAACTGAGTCTGTTATTTCTTGCAGAGAAGCAATAAATAAAGGTGTATTGTACTTAAGCATTGTTTCCATTTTTTTCACCATTTTTCTATCTGTATCTTCTCTTAAATACACCAATTTCCCCTTGTACTATGCTATAAAACATAACTGACTTACACGTATTCAATTCAGAAAGTAAAGAGGAGAGAGCAAGCAATGATTTCAGGATTCTCTGTGAGAAGTAAAGCTCAGAAACCTTTTTCCTCCTCCCCCAGGACTCTGCAAACTGACACAGTCACAGTGAACTCTCACTCCGAAGCCAACGAGGAACCTGTTGCAGGGACTGACACGTTAGAGAAATGATCAGCAAGTGCCCGTAAAGGATCGCAGCGTCCAGATGTACACAGGAGCAATGCACTGGACAGAAGAGGAGGATAACATCAGAAGATAGAGGAAGCAGGGTCTTGGCTAGCAGAACGAATGTTTCCAAGGGTCACATTTAAAACATTTTTTTTCTCATTGTGAAAGTAAATAATTTTAAAAGAACAGGAAATATAAAGTACCAAAATCATCAGTCCCAGAAACTCAACTATATATCCAAGCAGAACATAAACCTCAGGAAAGCAGTACGTCTAGGACTAGGGAACAGAAATGAGAAGGTGTTTTATATTGAGTCATATAGGATAATGACTAAAAAGAGATTTAAGGGGGCTGTAGAAAAATCCTTAAAGCTATGAGTCCAGTATATGGCTGCTATTAAAGATAGAAGAGGGAACAAAAGCAAATACTGGAAAAGGATATGTCAACTCAAAGAAAGAAAACACGAAAACAAATCAAACCAGGCATTGCCCTATAGGGTATTTTATTTCACTTCTGCTGCACTGCCCTTGCCTGAAGTACTTGCAGTGTTTAAAGATGGGAAGTGCTGAAAAAGACTTGCTGGACTGCAAAAAAAAAAAAAAAAAAAAAAAGTGACTGTGTTAGCAATACACATATTTGAGAAAACAATTCTGAAGTCCCTGACATCATTCAGTTATGCGTGTGTGCACGCACGCATGTGCCCAATCTAAGCTAAATTTAAGCTAAATCTAAGCTCAGTGGGACATAACGAGAACAATTATCTTTGATGTGACACATACTTGTAGGATATGAAGCTTTTGTTTCTAGGATATAAATCAAATGATAAAGAATCTCTCCTTTGAATAACTCAATGATTCAATGAGTTGCTATTTTCCACAGAAATAAGTCCAGAATCTGGTCCTTGAGCTCAAAGTTGACTCTGGCCTGGACTCCCAATTATACTCTATGTGAAAGAGTCCACGTGATTTGTATACAAAATTTGAACTTCAATATTCTAAAAAAGGTAAAAGTTACTCTTACAACAATCACATTTTAAAAACTAAAATTAGTAAGAAGTAAAAAATTTACCTCAAGGTCACTAAGCTCTTTCTCATGAAAACTCTTTCTTTTAAAGATACAGATATACATAAATAAACTCGTGCAATTCCTTTATGATTTATAAAAGTGGGATTATAATATAAATTAATATATTATATTTTACAATATATTATATGTAATATATATGATATGTTATGTAATACATATCAACTCATCAAAATATAAAATGTATAATACAAGTCAATATATCAAATATCAATGTTACCTCATATTATACCATACATATATATTTTATTAGCAAACATATATAAGTTAGCCATTTACTTTTTCCACATAACAGTGCTCTAATGCTATGTTCCTTCTATCCTCTGACGTAGCAGAGAACCCCAGTATCTAATTGATGTCCATCATTGCACTGCACCCACCACATTCATCCTTGCTTGTTGTCATGGTCATATCAAAACATTCAACACAGATACTTCCCAAATAAGTACACCATAAAGCAATTTTAATGTGATATAACTTACTATGTTTTATTATATATGATATATAATAAATTTTGGATCCCCAAGGCAAATGAGGTATTTCTATTGCTGGGCCTTCATAATACCACCCGGACAACTGTATTAAAAACTTTCTATTATACTTGTCTCCTACTCTGTTTCCCTATTTTAAAATATACAAGGCTAAGATTCTGCTATTCTTACCCTTTCATCATCAACTACCACAGCACTAGGTAGTACTGGAGCTCATTAACTTGTTATAAATTAATCAATTATGCAATGAAAGGACCCAAGGGTTGAGTTATAACCATGAACTCTATAAAGGTGAGGATGGCACCCAACACAGAGTCCACATTTCCAAGTATCTTTCCACTGGAGAATGGACACACCAACTCTAACGCACCCATACAATGAAATACTACTCAGCCACAATGGGAAACAATATACAAACACAGTGACATGGGTGAATCTCCAGACGTCTTATGCTTATTGAAAGAAGTCAGACTCAAAAGGCTGTTGACTTTATGATTCTATTCATTCCAAAAAGGCACAACTACAGGACAGAAAAGTGATCAGCAGTTGTCAGGGGCTGAGGGTGTGGACAGGGGCGTTTGACAAAGGGGGACCAGAAAGAAAATTTTATGTGGGTGATGGAACTGTTCTATATTTTGATTGTGGCAGTTGCACAACTACATACATTTGTTGAAGCTCTCATAACTGTAGACCAGAATTTTTAGAACATGAAATACCTGCCTATTTATTCAGAAGCACTGATCTCTTTTCCCTTAGATTGTCAAATAAAAAAAAAAAATGACAACAGCTAACACAACAATCATTGTCTGGTGTGAATGAATCATAATTATACCTATTTTTTGTCAGAGCAGTAAAAAATATTTTTCTGGTGTGCCATGGAATTTTAATAATTAGTTTATGTGTGCCATGAGATGGAAAAGTTTGAAAATTGCTGCTGTAGACTATAGAGTAAATTTTACTTTATGTAAATTATACTTCAAAAAATTTTTTCAAAATGATGGTTAAATAAAACAATAAATGAAGATACCATATCTTTAAACTGAATCAGTGCAATTAGAATAACGAAGTCCTACATAAAGAGTTTAAATTAAAAGAAGAGAGAGAGATGAAGATGTGTCCCTGCAGGAGAAGTCACACCCCTCAAATCTCGGGCCACATTTTTGACATTGACAAACTGTGAATCAAAGCATCAAGAAAAAGAAAATCCCCCATTGGGACTGCATTTTTAAAAATCCTCTTGTTACCACCATTCTTTTCTCCTAGGACAATACTAACCTCTGTGTAAAGCTAATTACCAACTCTTCTTTTGCTAGTATCTAAAATGACTATAATAATGTATGACCACAATAAATGACTATAATAACAAAAACATAACTGTGAAGTAAAACAAGAGGAAGAAAAGTTTTTCTTCAGATTGTGTCTCTTGAGTGTTAAGAGCTTCCAAAATATATAAGTGGTTTGTCTGCATCTATCTATCTATTTAGATAACTATATGTTTATCAAAAGGAAATATTAAGGGCCTATAGAGCTTAAAAGACACCACAATTAAGAGCAACTTTGTTTTTGTAGAACAAGACAAAATAACCCCAGAATGGCAAGGAATAGAATATGTCAGTAGAGGGCAACTGACTATAGCAGGGAAAGGTATTTGCTAGTATTTGGAATGTGGTTCATGCTGAAAGAAGGAACACTTACCTTTTAAAATTTAAATGATACTGGAAGATGATAGGACACTGCAGCATTTTACCTACTAATGACATACTGTGGGAAAATAAGTGTTAAGGTAAATCGTATTAATGGTTGAGTACCCATAATGTTTCTCTCAGTGTCCTACCATTCCACAAAGCTCAGGCTATGTGAGACAGACAGAGAGACTGAGAGAGACAGAGACAGAGACAGACAGAGATGTCGCCAGGTCTTATTGTCTAAACAACAAATACAACAAGGATAAAGAAGTGAAAGCAGAGAAGGGAAAGGAAAGCTATGGAAGACAGCGGGGATGGAGAGGATGAAGGCAGTAAGGGGAAGGAGGAAGTTTAAAAAATATTTCTAGAGACTAATAATCTGGTGGGATTCGAGAAAAGCAAGTAAAATATATGAACCACTCTCAAATAATTTGGATGCATGGAGTGTTCTCTTGACCACAAATGTTTCAGAGGTGACTAAAAAATGCTGCTAGCTTTTGACATTTTTCATCTTAATTTTTGGTTTATACTTTTAATTTATACTTTTAATAAGAAATGGACTACAGAAAAAGTATACCATTTAAATTATATATGTATATATAAGTACTTAAATGAATTTAAATATTTATATATATCATATTTATGTGAGCGCATATTTATATATGCACAAATAAAACTGTATGTACACAATTACATGTTTATATAATACTATAGATGGGTATCCATGTTTTACACATAAATATAATTTTATATAATAAAATTATGTAGTTAAATATTTTAATAAAAATAAAAATAATCCATAGCCTATTCTATTTTCAACAATGACCACAAAAATATGCCCCAGTCAATGTGCTTTTCTGCAGTAGGACCCTGACGTGCTTCCAGTGAGCAGTGGAGTCTAATTTTCCACAGAAATGGACTGACCTCGTGACACACTTGTAGCCAATGAATTCAATGGAACCGATTTTGTTTTACTCACAAAGCTACACAAGAAAGCTCCATATACAGCTTCTACTTGGTTCTCTGGGAATGTACTGTCTTAAAATCCATGCCCCTTATGGCATATGTAGAGATCATATGTGGGTATTCTGGTTGATGAACCGAGCTCGGCCCAGTTTTCAAAGCATTCTTGCCAAGGAACTAAACATACGAATGAGGACACCACCCCATGATTCAATTCCCTGGCCATTTTTGTCACCCCAGCATTCAAGACATTCCAGCTGAGGCTCCAGACATTATGAAGCATAGACACGCTATCCCTCTGTGCATTACCAAAATTTTAGACTCAAAATATATATGACCTGGCAATTCCACTGCTAGGATTATACTCTAAGAACCCTGAAACATCAACCCAAAAGAACCTATGCACCCCAATGTTCATAGCAGCACAATTTACAATAGCCAAGTGCTGAAAGCAACCTAGGTGCCCATCAGTAAATGGATGGATCAAAAAACTGTGGTACATTTACAAAGTAGAAATCTACACAGCAGAAAGAAAGAAGGAGCTGCTACCCTTTGTGATAGCATGGATCAACTGTAGAGCATTACACTAAGTGAAATAAGCCAGGTGGTGAAAGACAAATACCGTACCTCACCATTAACAGGAACTGAATCAACAAAACAAACAAGCAAGCAAAATATAACCAAGACACTGAAACTGACAACAGGCTGACAGTGACCAGAGGGGAGAGGGGAGGGAATTTCAGGGGAAAAGGGTGAAGGGTTTGCAGGAGCAAGTATAAAGGACACATGGACAAAAACAAGGGGGTAGAAACAGGGAGGGAGGTGGAAAGGGCTGGGGTGGTGTTGATGGAGTGGGGGTAAAAGGCAGAAAACTGTACTTGAACAACAATTTAAAAATGTTTAAAAGAACATATATGAGCATAACAAAATAATTATCGTTTTATTTCACTCAATTTGAAGTGGTTTTTTTCACAGCAATAATAGTCTCTGTGTGTGTGCATATATATACACATAATTATTTCTATTTCTAAGCTGAGTGTGGTCATATGTATGTATATAACACCATCCAGCTTAGCAATAAAATATTACTCATAACTTTCATAGAAATATTACTCAGCTTTCATAGAAATACTAGGCAACTTTCAAGCTCTTGTCAAAATTTTATTCTTGCCACATTTACATTCTCTTTTCTCTCTATCGAGGGTATCCACTATTTCAAATTGTTTTTACTATTTGCTTTTCATTATAGATGGTATATCTATATTAAATGTATACATACACATATACGAATATGTAAATTTTTAAGAAGCTTTTAGAAGCTTTTCAAGTGTTTGCAATTTATATGAAGCATTATATTTTATTTTTGCACCCAATACATTAAGATTTATTTATATATGCTTATGGCTATAGTTCATATTTACTGCTCCATGCTATGTGATTATATGACAATATTCCAAATTATTTAATTATTCTGTCTGTGGGTATCTGGGTATTCCTGGGTTTTTGCTATTGAAACTACTGCTACTCACACTTTTGTATATGTCACATGAGGAAGAGGTTCACTAAAAATAGAAGAGTGTGATCGCATGATAGTAACTCCATGCTGGGAAAACAGTGCCAAATTGTTTCACCAAGAAATTGTAGTAATTTTCCTTCCAAGCAGCCATATAAGAGTTCCTTTGTCATTTTTTGGTAGTCTCTTATTCTTTATTCACTTTTTTAAAAATTTCTATTTGTATGCCTCTATTCATTTCAAAGATGTATCTTATTTTTCTCTATCTGATAATTTTAAAATATGAAGTTCTTGACTGTCTAAATCAGAGGTAGGCCAACTTTCTGCATAGGGATATAGAGTAAATATTTTATGTTGTGAGCTACCCAATCTGTTTTACTGTTACTCAGCTGTGCCATCATAGAGCAAAAGTAGCCATAGACAATGTGTAAAGAAATGAGCATGGCTGTGTTCCAATAAAGTTTTATTTATAAAAACTAGCAGCAGACCCAAGCTAGCCCATGAGTGGTAGTTTGCTGACCACTGACCTAAATCATGTGAGGTTTTTGTTTTGTGTTTTTATTTTTACTACTGTTTGTGGTGACTTTTCTCTGTGTGTCCATGTTAGTGAATTCATTGTTTTGGCTGAATTGAACCCATGGGAATCTAAGCAACTGAAAGTTTTCGTCCAGATAATATTTGCTTCCACTGGGCATGAGGGAGAGCCACCAAACTAGGAGCACTTTATTATTTTATTTTATTTTTATTGGTTTTCCATTACAGTTGTCCCGATTTTCTCCCATTGCTCTCCTCTGCCATGCTCCCACCCCACTCCCACAGTCAATCCCCACCCTGTCGTCCATGTCCATGGGTCATTTATAATTGCTCTTTGACTAGGCCCTTCCCCTCCTTTCCTCCCTTATACCCCTCTCCTCTCCCCTATGGTCCCTGTCAGTCTGCTCCTTGTTTCCATGCCTCTGGTTCTATTTTGCTCGTTTGTTTGTTTTGTTCATTAGATTTCACTTATAGGTGAGATCATATGGTATTTAATGTCTGCTCTGGCATTCCCAGACTGTTTAGTTGGTATAAATTAAGATCCAAGACTACTAGCTTGGGAACAACTCCTGGTTAAACAGGCTAGAGAAGAGTATTTTTATCACTAGTTGTTTTTCCATTCAGAACCATGGCAGAGATGGATAGATTTCCTTGTGGACTTTGCTGGCAGACAATTTTTTTCAACCCGTATTTCAGATGCTGTTGGCTCTTCAAAGGTTCCAGTGAAATGTGTGGCTTCCAGATTCCAGCCCCCAGGTCAGCACATTCCCAAGACATACTCTTCCAATTTCCTCGGGATTAAAATTTCCAAAATTTCCAAATATTCCTAAAAATCCCAGGGCAGACCTGACATTCCTACTTGCTTTCTGTCTTTGACTCATTGTGCTCTTTGATATAAGCCCTGAAGCACCTTTTTAAAAATCCTTGGCATTTTTAATCCTCTCACTTACTCTCCTACTTTCCTTCTCAATGTGGGTTTATAATTTTAAAAAATAACTATTATCAATTTGCTCAATAGTAATTAAACTGTAGTTATAATTTTAGTTGAATTTGGGGGAAGTTCACAGTTAAGTATGGTTGTTCAGTCCGCCACACTCACCTAAATGCCCACAATCAACTCTACCACTGTCGTGGTGCTGTAGAGATAGGACTGAACAACCCTACAGTAGAGGCATTATTCCTCCGTGGTAGACACTGACGTTATCCAAAAATATTCACATTTTCCTCTCCTCTGGGCACATGGTGGGATAGTAACCCCCTACTCCCTTTGAAGTTTGTCATGGCAGTGTGACTTGCTTGGCCAACTAAACATGACTGATGGGGATGTGTTGTTTTCACGGGAAGCTGTAAGATCTAATGCACAATAGACATGAACTTTCTCTTTTTCCAAGGTCCCATGGAAGCACCTCTCCTGATGGGAGCTCCATACTCCTGGCTCCTCAAGTGACTACCACACCCAGGGTGAATGTGTATTACCAGCAACAGATAAACATTTATGAGCAAAGCCTTTGAGGTTTGAGGACTGTTTGTTACAGCAACCTAATCTGGCTTCCCAAGAATAGTTAATGTCTATTAGCAGGAGAGAAAACATTGTTTCCTACATAACATGGCTAATGATAGGTGGGCCTGTAATTTAAATACAAGTTTATTTTTTTCAAAGTTGCTTGTTGGTTTGCTTTACCATAATGCCTTGCAAGCTGAGGGGTACCTCAGCCTCCTGAATGACTGATGTGCACAGATACATTTGGAGCCAATAGAAACACTGCAGCCTCTCTCAGAATCCTGGAACCATCTGTTACAAATGAGCATTTGTACTGTGTGATATTTTATAATTGAAGCAGTTAGATGAAGAGCACATGCTAATGGTTGCTATCTGTTTCTCCTCTGAATGATGATGGCCCAGCTGACTTCCGCCGGTAATAACTCTTCCTCGGATATCCTGATACCTAAGCAAAGAGAAGTGTTCAGTAACTTAACCCCAGCGTGACACTGAATAATTCGGGGAAGATTTTTGGCTTGAGTTCATTAGACTTTTAAAAATGGGAGCCTTGTCCCATCATACAAGCAAAATAATTTCCATGACTGGTTTAAAAATTCCACTTTTTATTTGTTCTTTGATGCTGCTACTCATGGACACAGCTCTGCTCCTCATCATGTCACACACGAGTTCATTATCAACAGCTCCGTGATAGAGGCTGGTCCTGTCTGCAGCTAGTTTCCAGTTGATACGTGGCAAGAAGGGAGTCGCTGGGCCTCATTCACATTTCAACCCTGCATTCAGACTGAGGTGCAGCTGTCATCAGGATGCTGGGCCACTCCATGGCAAGCAACCTTTCTTTTCCCTCCAATCCAAACTGTCTACAAAACCATCTGTTTCTATAACAGAATTCAAGCCAGCTTTATGGACATATTTTAAAAATCTGCTTGTCCCTGTGTGAAAGACCTACCCTATATCCACATATCTACTAGGCTTTACAAATTTCCAATTTTGCAGTTTTTTCTCCTGAAGGCTTTTTATGCAAACCTATATGTACTCACAATACTCAGATTTTGACGAAGGAAAATGTTCCGAATAGATATTTTTCACCCAGCTTTCATAAACTGTAATAGAAATGCAAAGTTGAGCTCCTGATAGGCCTCTAAGGGCC